>JAUPTC010000403.1:0-50664 GCA_030762895.1 Sophora flavescens
AATGGACTTGTTTGATCCTAATAGAACCCAAATGGCTCTATTAGGATCAAACAAGTCCATTTGGGATCCAATAGGACCAAAGAAGTGCAAATTGGCCCTGTTAGGTCCTATATGACCTAAAAGTGCATTTTGTCTCACTAGGATCAAACAAGTCCATTTGGGCTCCAATAGACGAAAGGAAGTACAAATTGGCCCAGTTAGGTCCTATATAACCTAAAATGTGCAGTTGGGCTCTATTAGGGTCAAACAAGTTCATTTGGGCTCCATTAGGGCCAAAGAAGTACAAATTGGTCCAGTTAGGTCCTATATGACCTAAAAAGTCCATTGGTGCTCTATTAAAATCATACAATTCCATTTGGGTTCCAATAGGACCAAAGAAGTACAAATTGTCCTAGTTAGGTCATATATGACCTAAAAGTGCGCTTGGCTCTATTAGGATCAAACAAGTGCATTTGGGCTCCATTAGGACCAAAGAAGTACAAATTGGCCCAGTTAGGTCCTTTATGACCCAACAAGTCCATATGGGCTCTATTAGATCCAACAAGTCCACTGGGATCTATTAGATCAAACAAGTACATTTGGCCTCCATTAGGACCAAAGAAGTACAAATTCGCCACTTAGGTCCTATATGACCTAAAAAGTGCATTTTTGCTCTATTAGGATCAAACAAGTCCATTTGGGATCAAATAGGACCAAAGAAGTGAATTGGCCCTGTTAGGTCCTATATGACCTAAAAAGTGTATTTTGGCTCTATTAGGATCAAACAAGTCCATTTGGGCTCCAATAGGACCAAAGAAGTACAAATTGGCCCAGATTAGGCCCTATATGACCCAAAAAGTGCATTTGGGCCTGTTAGGATCAAACAAGTCCATTTGGGCTCCAATAGGACCAAAGAAGTACAAATTGGCACAGTTAGGTCCTTTATGACCTAACAAGTCCTTTTGGGCTCTATTAGGATCAAACAAGTCCATTTGGGCTCTATTAGGGTCAAACAAGTCCATTTGGGTTGCATTAGGGCCAAAGAAGTACAAATTGGCCCAGTTAGGTCCTATATGTCCTAAAAAGTCCATTTGGGCTCTATTAGGATCAAACAAGTCCATTTGGGCTCCAATAGGACCAAAGAAGTACAAATTGGCACAGTTAGGTCCTTTATGACCTAACAAGTCCATTTGGACTCTATTAGGATCAAACAAGTCCATTTGGGCACTATTAGGATCAAACAAGTACATTTGGGCTCCATTAGGACCAAAGAAGTACAAATTGGCCTCCTATATGACCTAAAAAGTCCATTTGGGCTCTATTAGGATCAAACAAGTCCATTTGGGCTCCAATAGGACCAAAGAAGTACAAATTGGCCCAGTTAGGTCCTTTATGACCTAACAAGTCCATTTGGGCTCTATTAGGATCAAACAAGTACATTTGGGCTCCATTAGGACCAAAGAAGTACAAATTGGCCCAGTTAGGTCCTTTATGACCTAACAAGTCCATTTTGGCTCTATTAGGATCAAACAAGTCCATTTGGGCCCAATAGACCAAAGAAGTACAAATTGGCCCAGTTAGGTCCTATATGACCTAAAATGTCCATTTGGGCTCTATTAGGATCAAACAAGTCCATTTTGGGCCCATTAGGTCAAAGAAGTACAAATTGACCCAGCTAGGTCCTATTTGACCTATAAAGTCCATTTTTGCTCTATCAGATCAAACAAGTCCATTTGGACTCCATTAGATCAAGAAGTACAAATTGGCCCTGTTAGGTCCTTTATGACCTAACAAGTCCATTTGGTCTCTATTAGGATCAAACAAGTCCATTTGGGGCCTATTAGGTCAAACAAGTCCATTTGGCTCCAATAGGACCAAAGAAGTACAAATTGGCCCAGCTTAGGTCCTATATGACCTAAAAATGTCAATTTTGGCTATATTAGTATCAAACAATTCCATTTGTGCTCCATTATGTTGAAAGAAGTACAAATTGACCCAGTTAGGTACTATTTGACCTATAAAGTCCATTTGTGCTCTATCAGGATCAAACAAGTCCATTTGGACTCCATTAGTATCGAAGAAGTACAAATTGCCTAGTTAGGTCCTTTATGACCTAACAAGTCCATTTGGTCTCTAATAGGATCAAACAAGTCCATTTGGGCTCCATTAGGGTCAAACAAGTCCATTTGGGCTCCATTAGGACCAAAGAGCGACAACTAGGCACAGATAGGTCTTATATGACCTAAAAAGTCCATTTGGGCTCTATTAGGATCAAACAAGTCCATTTGGGCTCCAATAGGTTCAAAGAAGTACAAATTGACCCAGTTAGGTCCTATTTGACCTATAAAGTCCATTTGTGCTCTATTAGGATCAAACAAGTCCATTTGGGCTCCATTAGGACCAAAGAAGTATAAATTGGCCCAGTTAGGTCCTATATGACCTAAAATGTCCATTTGTGAGCTATTAGGACCAAAGAAGTACAATTGGGCCGATCGGGGCAATGGGCCCAATTAGGTCCTAACAAGTCATTTTGGGCACTATTAGGATCAAACAAGTCCATTTGGGCTCCATTAGGACCAAAGAATTACAATTGGGCCGTTCGGGGCAATTGGCCTAACTAGGTCCTAACGAGTCGATTGGGGCTCAATAAGGATCAAACAAGTCCATTTGGAGCTCTATTAGGATCAAACAAGTCCATTTGGCCTCCATTAGGACCAATGAAGTACAAATTGGGCCAATTAGGTCCTATATGACCTAAAAAGTCCATTTGGGCTCTATTAGGATCAAACAAGTCCGTTTTGGCTCCAATAGGACCAAAGAAGTACAAATTGGCCCAGTTAGGTCCTATATGACCAAAAAAGTCCATTTGGGCTCTATTAGGATCAAACAAGTCAATTTGGGCTCTAATAGGACCAAAGAAGTACAAATTGGCCCAGTTAGGTCCTATATGACCTAAAATGTCCAGTTGGGCTCTATTAGGATCAAACAAGTCCATTTGGGCTCCAATAGGACCAAAGAAGTACAAATTGACCAAGTTAGGTCCTATATGACCTAAAAAGTCCATTTGGGCTCTATTAGGATCAAACAAGTCCATTTGGGTTCCAATAGGACCAATGAAGTACAAATTGGCCCAGTTAGATCCTATATGTCCTAAAAAGTCCATTTGGGCTCAATTAGGATCAAACAAGTCCATTTGGGCTCCATTAGGACCAAAGATGCACAAATTGGCCCAGTTAGGTCCTACATGACCTAAAAAGTCCATTTGGGCTCTATTATGATCAAACAGGTCCATTTGGGCTCCATTAGGACCAAAGAAGTGCAAATTGGCCCAGTTAGGTCCTTTATGACCTACCAAGTCCATATGGGCTCTATTAGGATCAAACAAGTCCATTGGGGCTCTATTAGGACCAAAGAAGTACAAATTGGCACAATTGGCCCTATACGCCCTAACAAGTCCATTTGGGCTCAATTAGGATCAAACAAGTCCATTTGGGCTCCAATAGGACCAAAGAAGCACAAATTGGCCCAGTTAGGTCCTATATGACCTAAAAAGTGCATTTTGGCTCTATTAGGATCAAACAAGTCCATTTGGGCTCCAATAGGACCAAAGAAGTACAAATTGGCCCTGTTAGGTCCTGTATGACCTAAAAAGTCCATATGGACTCTATTAGGATCAAGCAAGTCCATTTGGGCTCCATTTGGACCAAAGAAGTATAAATTGGCACAGTTAGTTCCTATATGACCAAAAAAGGGCATTTTGGCTCTATTAGGATCAAACAAGTCTATTTGGGCTCCAATAGGACCAAAGAAGTACAAATTGGCACAGTTAGGCCCTTTATGACCTAACAAGTCCAGTTGGGCTCTATTAGGATCAAACAAGTCCATTTGGGATCCAATAGGACCAAAGAAGTACAAATTGGCCCAGTTAGGTCCTATTTGACCTAAAATGTCCATTTGGGCTCTATTAGGATCAAACAAGTCCATTTGGGCTCTATTAGGGTAAAACAAGTCCATTTGGGCTCCATTAGGACCAAAGAAGTACAAATTGGCCCAGTTAGGTCCTTTATGACCTAACAAGTCCATTTGGGCTCTACTAGGATCACATAAGTCCATTTGGGCTCTATTAGGATCAAACAAGTTCATTTGGGCCAATAGGACCAAAGAAGTACAAATTGTCCCAGCTTAGGTCCTATATGACCTAAAAAGTGCATTTTGCTCTATTAGGATCAAACAAGTCCATTTGGGCTCCAATAGGACCAAAGAAGTACAAATTGGCACAGTTAGGTCCTTTATGACCTAACAAGTCCATTTGGACTCTATTAGGATCAAACAAGTCCATTTGGGCACTATTAGGATCAAACTAGTACAGTGGGCTCCATTAGGGGACAAAAAGTACAAATTGGCCTCCTATATGACCTAAAAAGTCCATTTGGGCTCTATTAGGATCAAACAAGTCCATTTGGGCTCCAATAGGACCAAAGAAGTACAAATTGGCCCAGTTAGGTCCTTTATGACCTAATACGTCCATTTGGGCTCTATTAGGATCAAACAAGTACATTTGGGCTCCATTAGGACCAAAGAAGTACAAATTGGCCCAGTTAGGTCCTTTATGACCTAACACGTCCATTTTGGCTCTATTAGGATCAAACAAGTCCATTTGGGCTCCAATAGGACCAAAGAAGTACAAATTGGCCCAATTAGGTCCTATATGACCTAAAAGTCCATTTGGGCTCTATTAGGATCAAACAAGTCCATTTGGGCTCCAATAGGTTCAAAGAAGTACAAACTGACCCAGTTAGGTCCTATTTGACCTAAAAAGTCCATTTGTGCTCTATTAGGATGAAACAAGTCCATTTGGGCTCCATTAGGACCGAAGAAGTACAAATTGGCCTAGTTAGGTCCTTTATGACCTAACAAGTCCATTTGGGCTCTATTAGGATCAAACAAGTCCATTTGGGCTCTATTAGGGTCAAACAAGTCCATTTGGGCTCCATTAGGACCAAAGAAGTACAAATTGGCCCAGTTAGGTCTTATATGACCTAAAAAGTCCATTTGGGCTCTATTAGGATCAAACAAGTCCATTTGGGCTCCAATAGGTTCAAAGAAGTACAAATTGACCCAGTTAGGTCCTATTTGACCTATAAAGTCCATTTGTGCTCTATTAGGATCAAACAAGTCCATTTGGGCTCCATTAGGACCGAAGAAGTACTAAATGGCCCAGTTAGGTCCTTTATGACGTAACAAGTCCATTTGGGCTCTATTAGGATCAAACAAGTCCATTTGGGCTCTATTAGGGTCAAACAAGTCCATTTGGGCACCATTAGGACCAAAGAAGTACAATTAGCCGCTAGGTCTTATATGACCAAAAAGTCCATTTGGGGTCTATTAGGATCAAACAAGTCCATTTGGGATCCAATAGGTTCAAAGAAGTACAAATTAGCTTAGGTCCTATTTGACCTATAAAGTCCATTTGTGCTCTATTAGGATCAAACAAGTCCATTTGGGCAAATTGGGACCAAAGAAGTATAAATTGGCCCAATTAGGTCCTATATGACATAAAAGTCCATTTGTGAGCTATTAGGACCAAAGAAGTACAATTGGCCGACGGGGCAATGGGCCCCACTAGGTCCTATCAAGTCATTTTGGGCTCTATTAGGATCAAACAAGTCCATTTGGGCTCCATTAGGACCAAAGAATTACAATTGGGCCGTCGGGCAATTGGCCTAACTAGGTCCTAACAAATCGATTGGGGCTCAATAAGGATCAAACAAGTCCATTTGGAGCTCTATTAAGATCAAACAAGTCCATTTGGCCTCCATTAGGACCAAAGAAGTACAAATTGGGCCAATTAGGTCCTATATGACCTAAAAAGTCCATTAGGCTCTATTAGGATCAAACAAGTCCGTTTTGGCTCCAATAGGACCAAAGAAGTACAAATTGGCCCAAGAAGGTCCTATATGACCAAAAAGTCCATTTGGGCTCTATTAGGATCAAATAAGTCCATTTGGTTTTAAGGACCAAAGAAGTACAAATTGGCCCAGTTAGGTCCTATATGACCTAAAATGTCCAGCTGGGCTCTATTAGGATCAAACAAGTCCATTCGGGGCTCCAATAGGATCAAAGAAGTACAAATTGACCAAGTTAGGTCCAATATGACCTAAAAAGTCCATTTGGGCTCTATTAGGATCAAACAAGTCCATTTGGGTTCCAATAGGACCAATGAAGTACAAATTGGCCCAAGTAGATCCTATATGACCTTAAAAGTCCATTTTGGCTCTATTAGGATCAAACAAGTCCATTTAGGCTCCATTAGGACCAAAGAAGTACAAATTGGCCCAGTTAGGTCCTATATGACCTAAAAAGTGCATTTTGGCTCTATTAGGATCAAACAAGTCCATTTGGGCTCCAATAGGACCAAAGAAGTACAAATTGGCCCAGATAGGTCCTATATGACCATAAAAGTCCATTTGGGCTCTATTAGGATCAAACAAGTCCATTTGGGCTCCAATAGGACCAAAGAAGTACAAATTGGCCCGGTTAGGTCCTATATGACCTAAAAAGTGCATTTTGGCTCTATTATGATCAAACAAGTCCATTTGGGCTCTATTAGGATCAAACAAGTCCATTTGGGCTCTATTAGGGTCAAATAAGTCCATTTGGGCTCCATTAGGACCAAAGAAGTACAAATTGACCCAGTTAGGTCCTTTATGACCTAACAAGTCCATTTGGGCTCTATTAGGATCAAACAAGTCCATTTCGGCTCTATTAGGGTCAAACAAGTACATTTGGGCTCCATTAGGACCAAAGAAGTACAAATTGGTCCAGTTAGGTCCTATATGACCTAAAATGTCCATTTGGGCTCTATTAGAATCATACAATTCCATTTGGGCTCCAATAGGACCAAAGAAGAATAACATTTGTCCAGTTAGGTCATATATGACCTAAAAAGTGCATTTTGGCTCTATAAGGATCAAACAAGTGCATTTAGGCTCCATTAGGACCAAAGAAGTACAAATTGGCCCGGCTAGGTCCTAAGAAGTCCATATGGGCTCTATTAGGATCCAACAAGTCCATTGGGGATCTATTAGGATCAAACAAGTACATTTGGCCTCCATTAGGACCAAAGAAGTACAAATTGGCCCACTTAGGTCCTATATGACCAAAAAAGTGCATTTTTGCTCTATTAGGATCAAACAAGTCCATTTGGGCTCCAATAGGACCAAAGAAGTACAAATTGGCCCACATAGGTCCTATATGAACTAAAAAGTCCAATTGGGCTCTATTAGGATCAAACAAGTACATTTGGGATCCAATAGGACCAAAGAAGTGCAAATTGGCCCCCCGCTAGGTCCTATATGACCTAAAAAGTCCATTTGGGCTCTATTATGATCAAACAGGTCCATTTGGGCTCCATTAGGACCAAAGAAGTGCAAATTGGCCCAGTTAGGTCCTATATGACCTAAAAAGTCCATTTGGGCTCTATTAGGATCAAACAAGTCCATTTGGGCTCCATTAGGACCAAAGATGCACAAATTGGCCTTAATAGGTCCTACATGACCTAAAAAGTCCATTTGGGCTCTATTATGATCAAACAGGTCCATTTGGGCTCCATTAGGACCAAAGAAGTGCAAATTGGCCCAGTTAGGTCCTTTATGACCTAACAAGTCCATATGGGCTCTATTAGGATCAAACAAGTCCTTTGGGGCTCAATTAGGACCAAAGAAGTTCAAATTGGCCCAGTTAGGTCCTATACGACCTAAAAAGTCCATTTGGGCTCTATTAGGATCAAACAAGTCCATTTGGGCTCCAATAGGACCAAAGAAGTACAAATTGGCCCAGTTAGGTCCTATATGACCTAAAAAGTGCATTTTGGCTCTATTAGGATCAAACAAGTCCATTTGGGCTCCAAATGGACCAAAGAAGTACAAATTGACCCAGTTAGGTCCTGAATGACCTAAAAAAGTCCATATTGGCTCTATTAGGATCACACCACTCCATTTGGGCTCCATATGGACCAAAGAAGTATAAATTGGCACAGCTAGGCCCTATATGACCTAAAAAGTGCATTTTGGCTCTATTAGGATCAAACAAGTCTATTTGGGCTCCAATAGGACCAAAGAAGTACAAATTGGCACAGTTAGGTCCTTTATGACCTAACAAGTCCAGTTGGGCTCTATTAGGATCAAACAAGTCCATTTGGGATCCAATAGGACCAAAGAAGTACAAATTTGCCCAGTTAGGTCCTATATGACCTAAAAAGTCCATTTGGGCTCTATTAGGATCAAACAAGTCCATTTGGGCTCTATTAGGGTAAAACAAGTCCATTTGGGCTCCATTAGGACCAAAGAAGTACAAATTGGCCCAGTAGTCTTCTATGACCTAACAAGTCCATTTGGGCTCTACTAGGATCACACAAGTCCATTTGGGCTCTATTAGGATCAAACAAGTTCATTTGGGCTCCAATAGGACCAAAGAAGTACAAATTGTCCCAGTTAGGTCCTATATGACCTAAAAAGTCCATTTGGGCTCTATTAGGATCAAACAAGTCCATTTGGGTTCCAATAGGACCAATGAAGTACAAATTGGCCCAGTTAGATCCTATATGACCTTAAAAGTCCATTTTGGCTCTATTAGGATCAAACAAGTCCATTTAGGCTCCATTAGGACCAAAGAAGTACAAATTGGCCCAGTTAGGTCCTATATAACCTAAAAAGTGCATTTTTGGTCTATTAGATCAAACAAGTCCATTTGGGCTCCAATAGGACCAAAGAAGTACAAATTGGCCCGTATAGGTCCTATATGACCATAAAAGTCCATTTGGGCTCTATTAGAGATCAAGTCCATTGGGGCTCCAATAGGACCAAAGAAGTACAAATTGGCCCGGTTAGGTCCTATATGACCTAAAAAGTGCATTTTGGCTCTATTATGATCAAACAAGTCCATTTGGGCTCTATTAGGATCAAACAAGTCCATTTGGCTCTATTAGGTCAAATAAGTCCATTTGGGCTCCATTAGGACCAAAGAAGTACAAATTGCCCAGTTAGGTCCTTTATGACCTAACAAGTCCATTTGGGCTCTATTAGGATCAAACAAGTCCATTTCTGGGCTCTATTAGGGTCAAACAAGTCCATTTGGGCTCCATTAGGACCAAAGAAGTACAAATTGGTCCAGTTAGGTCCTATATGACCTAAAATGTCCATTTTGGCTCTATTAGAATCATACAATTCCATTTGGGCTCCAATAGGACCAAAGAAGTACAAATTGTCCCGTTAGGTCATATATGACCTAAAAGTGCATTTTGGCTCTATAAGGATCAAACAAGTGCATTTAGGCTCCATTAAGACCAAAGAAGTACAAATTGGCCCAGTTAGGTCCTATATGACCTAACAAGTCCATATGGGCTCTATTAGGATCAAGTCCATGGGGATCTATTAGGATCAAACAAGTACATTTGGCCTCCATTAGGACCAAAGAAGTACAAATTGGCCCACTTAGGTCCTATATGAACTAAAAAGTGCATTTTTGCTCTATTAGGATCAAACAAGTCCATTTGGGCTCCAATAGGACCAAAGAAGTACAAATTAGCCCAGATAGGTCCTATATGACCTAAAACGTCCATTTGGGCTCTTTTAGGATCAAACAAGTCCATTTGGGCTCCATTAGGGCCAAAGAAGTACAAATTGGCCCAGTTAGGTCCTATATGACCTAAAAAGTGCATTTTGGCTCTATTATGATCAAAAGTCCATTTGGGCTCCATTAGGACCAAAGAAGTGCAAATTGGCCCAAGTAGGTCCTATATGACCAAAAAGTCCATTTGGGCTCTATTAGGATCAAACAAGTCCATTTGGGCTCCATTAGGACCAAAGATGCAAAATAGTCCTACATGACCTAAAAAGTCCATTTGGGCTCTATTATGATCAAACAGTCCATTTGGGCTCCATTAGGACCAAAGAAGTGTCCCAGTTAATGACCTAACAAGTCCATATGGGCTCTATTAGGATCAAACAAGTCCATTGGGGCTCTATTAGGACCAAAGAAGTTCCCATTTGACCTAACAAGTCCATTTGGGCTCCAAAAAGAAGTACAAATTGGCCCAGTTAGGTCCTATATGACCAAAAAGTGCATTTTGGCTCTATTAGGATCAAACAAGTCCATTCGGGCTCCAATAGACCAAAGAAGTACAATTGACCCAGTAGGTCCTGAATGACCTAAAAAGTCCATATGGGCTCTATTAGGATCAAACAATTCCATTTGGGCTCCATTTTGACCAAAGAAGTATAATTGGCACAGTTAGGTCCTATATGACCTAAAAGGGCATTTTGCTCTATTAGGATCAAACAAGTCTATCTGGGCTCCATAGGACCAAAGAAGTACAATTGGCACAAAGTCCCTATGACCTAACAAGTCCATTGGGCTCTATTAGGATCAAACAAGTCCATTTGGGATCCAATAGGACCAAAGAAGTACAAATTTGCCCAGCTAGGTCCTATATGACCTAAAAAGTCCATTTGGGCTCTATTAGGATCAAACAAGTCCATTTGGGCTCTATTAGGGTAAAACAAGTCCATTTGGGCTCCATTAGGACCAAAGAAGTACAAATTGGCCCAGTTAGGTCCTTTATGACCTAACAAGTCCATTTGGGCTCTACTAGGATCACACAAGTCCATTTGGGCTCTATTAGGATCAAACAAGTTCATTTGGGCTCCAATAGGACCAAAGAAGTACAAATTGTCCCAGTTAGGTCCTATATGACCTAAAAAGTCCATTTGGGCTCTATTAGGATCAAACAAGTCCATTTGGTCTCCAATAGGTTCAAAGAAGTACAATTGTCTAGTTAGGTCCTATTTGACCTATAAAGTCCATTTGTGTCTATTAGGATCAAACAAGTCCATTTGGGCTCCATTAGGACCAAAGAAGTATAAATTGGCCCAATTAGGTCCTAATGACCTAAAAAGTCCATTTGTGAGCTATTAGGACCAAAGAAGTACAATTGGGCGATCGGGGCAATGGGCCCAATTAGGTCCTAACAAGTCATTTTGGGCTCTATTAGGATCAAACAAGTCCATTTGGGCTCCATTAGGACCAAAGAATTACAATTGGGCCGTTCGGGGAAATTGGCCTAACTAGGTCCTAACAAGTCGATTGGGGCTCAATAAGGATCAAACAAGTCCATTTGGAGCTCTATTATTATCAAACAAGTCCATTTGGCCTCCATTAGGACCAATGAAGTACAAATTGGGCCAATTAGGTCCTATATAACCTAAAAAGTCCATTTGGGCTCTATTAGGATCAAACAAGTCCATTTTGGCTCCAATAGGACCAAAGAAGTACAAATTGGCCCAGTTAGGTCCTATATGACCAAAAAAGACCATTTGGGCTCTATTAGGATCAAACAAGTCCATTTGGGCTCCAATAGGACCAGAGAAGTACAAATTGGCCCAGTTAGGTCCTATATGACCTAAAATGTCCAGTTGGGCTCTATTAGGATCAAACAAGTCCATTTGGGCTCCAATAGGACCAAAGAAGTACAAATTGGCCAAGTTAGGTCCTATATGACCTAAAAAGTCCATTTGGGCTCTATTAGGATCAAACAAGTCCATTTGGGTTCCAATAGGACCAATGAAGGACAAAGTGGCCCGATTAGATCCTATATGACCTAAAAAGTCCATTTGGGCTCTATTAGGATCAAACAAGTCCATTTGGGCACTATTAGGATCAAACAAGTACATTTGGGCTCCATTAGGACCAAAGATGCACAAATTGGCCCAGTTAGGTCCTATATGACCTAAAAAGTCCATTTGGGCTCTATTAGGATCAAACAGGTCCATTTGGGCTCCATTAGGACCAAAGAAGTGCAAATTGGCCCAGTTAGGTCCTTTATGACCTAACAAGTCCATATGGGCTCTATTAGGATCAAACAAGTCCATTGGGGCTCTATTAGGACTAAAGAAGTACAAATTGGCACAGTTGGGTCCTATATGTCCTAAAAAGTCCATTTGGGCTCTATTAGGATCAAACAAATCCATTTGGGATCCAATAGGACCAAAGAAGTGCAAATTGGCCCTGTTAGGTCCTATATGACCTAAAAAGTGCATTTTGGCTCTATTAGGATCAAACAAGGCCATTTGGGCTCCAATAGGACCAAAGAAGTACAAATTGGCCCAGTTAGGTCCTATATGACCTAAAAAGTCCATTTGGGCTCTATTAGGTTCAAACAAGTCCATTTGGGCTCCATTAGGACCAAAGAAGTACAAATTGGCCCAGTTAGGTCCTATATGACCTAAAAAGTGCATTTTGGCTCTATTAGGATCAAACAAGTCCATTTGGGCTCCAATAGGACCAAAGAAGTACAATTTGGCCCAGATAGGTCCTATATGACCATAAAAGTCCATTTGGGCTCTATTAGGGTTAAACAAGTCCATTTGGGCTCCAATAGGACCAAAGAAGTACAAATTGGCCCGGTTAGGTCCTATATGACCTAAAATGAGCATTTTGGCTCTATTAGGATCAAACAAGTCCATTTTGGCTCTATTAGGATCAAACAAGTCCATTTGGGCTCTATTAGGGTCAAATAAGTCCATTTGGGCTCCATTAGGACCAAAGAAGTACAAATTGGCCCAGTTAGGTCCTTTATGACCTAACAAGTCCATTTGGGCTCTATTAGGATCAAACAAGTCCATTTCGGCTCTATTAGGGTCAAACAAGTCCATTTGGGCTCCATTAGGACCAAAGAAGTACAAATTGGTCCAGTTAGGTCCTATATGACCTAAAATGTCCATTTGGGCTCTATTAGAATCATACAATTCCATTTGGGCTCCAATAGGACCAAAGAAGTACAAATTGTCCCAGTTAGGTCATATATGACCTAAAAAGTGCATTTTGGCTCTATAAGGATCAAACAAGTGCATTTAGGCTCCATTAGGACCAAAGAAGTACAAATTGGCCCAGTTAGGTCCTTTATGACCTAACAAGTCCATATGGGCTCTATTAGGATCCAACAAGTCCATTGGGGATCTATTAGGATCAAACAAGTACATTTGGCCTCCATTAGGACCAAAGAAGTACAAATTGACCCACTTAGGTCCTATATGACCTAAAAAGTGCATTTTTGCTCTATTAGGATCAAACAAGTCCATTTGGGCTCCAATAGGACCAAAGATGTACAAATTGGCCCAGATAGGTCCTATATGACCTAAAAAGTCCATTTGGGCTCTATTAGGATCAAACAAGCCCATTTGGGATCCAATAGGACCAAAGAAGTGCAAATTGGCCCTGTTAGGTCCTATATGACCTAAAAAGTGCATTTTGGCTCTATTAGGATCAAACAAGTCGATTTGTGCACCAATAGGACCAAAGAAGTACAAATTGGCCCAGTTAGGTCCTATATGACCTAAAAAGTCCATTAGGGCTCTATTAGGATCAAACAAGTCCATTTGGGCTCCATTAGGACCAAAGAAGTACAAATTGGCCTAGTTAGGTCCTATATGACCTAAAAAGTGCATTTTGGCTCTATTAGGATCAAACAAGTCCATTTGGGCTCCAATAGGACCAAAGAAGTACAAATTGGCCCAGATAGGTCCTATATGACCTAAAAAGTCCATTTGGGCTCTATTAGGATCAAACAAGTCCATTTGGGCTCCAATAGGACCAAAGAAGTACAAATTGGCCCAGTTAGGTCCTATATGACCTAAAAAGTGCATTTTGGCTCTATTAGGATCAAACAAGTCCATTTGGGCTCGATTAGGATCAAACAAGTCCATTTGGGCTCCATTAGGACCAAAGAAGTACAAATTGGCCCAGTTAGGTCCTTTATGAGCTAACAAGTCCATTTGGGCTCTATTAGGATCAAACAAGTCCATTTCGGCTCTATTAGGGTCAAACAAGTCCATTTAGGCTCCATTGGGACCAAAGAAGTACAAATTGGCCCAGTTAGGTCCTATATGACCTAAAAAGTCCATTTGGGATCTTTTTGGATTAAACAAGTCCATTTGGGCTCCAATAGGGTCAAAGAAGTACAAATTGGCCCGGTTAGGTACTATATGACCTAAAACGTCCATTGGACCAAAGAAGTACAAATTGGCCCAGATAGGTCCTATATGACCTAAAAAGTCCATTTGGGCTCTATTAGGATCAAACAAGTCCATTTGGGCTCCAATAGGACCAAAGAAGTACAAATTGGTCCAGTTAGGTCCTATATGACCTAAAAAGTGCATTTTGGCTCCATTAGAATCAAACAAGTCCATTTGGGCTCTATTAGGATCAAACAAGTCCATTTGGGCTCTATTAGGGTCAAATAAGTCCATTTGGGCTCCATTAGGACCAAAGAAGTACAAATTGGCCCAATTAGGTCCTTTATGACCTAACAAGTCCATTTGGGCTCTATTAGGATCAAACAAGTCCATTTCGGCTCTATTAGGGTCAAACAAGTCCATTTAGGCTCCATTAGGATCAAAGAAGTACAAATTGGCCCAGTTAGGTCCTATATGACCTAAAAAGTCCATTTGGGCTCTTTTAGGATAAAACAAGTCCATTTGGGCTCCAACAGGGCCAAAGAAGTACAAATTGGCCCAGTTAGGTCCTATATGACCTAAAAAGTCCATTTTGGCTCTATTAGGATCAAACAAGTCCATTTGGGATCCAATAGGACCAAAGAAGTACAAATTGGCCCAGTTACAATCATTGTTTTTGCTTTTACATTATTGGGCTTAATTAGGCTTAACTGCTAAACAATGTTAATTTTTGGATTTTTCACTCATCCTGACCTTGTTGTCTTGCGCAGAGCATTACAAGAGCTACAGATATCGGATTTTGGTGATGTTGATGTCCCTAGAAAGATAAGGAAGAGACCTACAATTTCCGGTGTCACAATAATTGTCAAATTAGACCAAAATCAAGGCTAAATTGGGTCCCGAGTACTCTGGCGCAGATGACCCTATCATTTAAGTCCAAATAAAGGCTAAATTGGGTCCCGAGTACTCTGGCGCGGATCAATGCGCAGTCCATGATGTTCCTTCACTTAAATGGGCCTTATCAACAATGTTGTTGAAACCCTAGAACAAAATTAAGGGCCAATGGCCAATTATTGATGCACTTCTCCCTAGGGACATTGTATTCAGATCAACAAGTCGATTTGGGCTTTATTAGGATCAAACAAGTCCATTCAGGCTCCAATAGGACCAAAGAAGTACAAATTGGCCCAGTTAGGTCCTATATGACCTAAAAAGTGCATTTTGGCTCTATTAGGATCAAATAAGTCCATCTGGGCTCCAATAGGACTAAAGAAGTGCAAATTGGCCCAGATAGGTCCTATATGACCAAAAAAGTCCATTTGGGCTCTATTAGGATCAAACAAGTCCATTTGGGCTCCAATAGGACCAAAGAAGTACAAATTGGCCCAGATAGGTCCTAGAAGACCTAAAAAGTCCATTTGGGCTCTATTAGGATCAAACAAGTCCATTTAGGCTCCAATAGGACCAAAGAAGTACAAATTGGCCCAGTTAGGTCCTATATGACCTAAAAAGTCCATTTTGGATCTATTAGGATCAAACAAGTCCATTTGGGCTCTATTAGGGTCAAACAAGTCCATTTGGGCTCCATTAGGACCAAAGAAGTACAAATTGGCCCAGTTAGGTCTTATATGACCTAAAAAGTCCATTTGGGCTCTATTAGGATCAAACAAGTCCATTTGGGCTCCAATAGGTTCAAAGAAGTACAAATTGACCCAGTTAGGTCCTATTTGACCTATAAAGTCCATTTGTGCTCTATTAGGATCAAACAAGTCCATTTGGGCTCCATTAGGACCGAAGAAGTACTAAATGGCCCAGTTAGGTCCTTTATGACGTAACAAGTCCATTTGGGCTCTATTAGGATCAAACAAGTCCATTTGGGCTCTATTAGGGTCAAACAAGTCCATTTGGGCACCATTAGGACCAAAGAAGTACAAATAGGCCCAGTTAGGTCTTATATGACCTAAAAAGTCCATTTGGGGTCTATTAGGATCAAACAAGTCCATTTGGGATCCAATAGGTTCAAAGAAGTACAAATTAGCCCAGTTAGGTCCTATTTGACCTATAAAGTCCATTTGTGCTCTATTAGGATCAAACAAGTCCATTTGGGCAAATTGGGACCAAAGAAGTATAAATTGGCCCAGTTAGGTCCTATATGACATAAAAAGTCCATTTGTGAGCTATTAGGACCAAAGAAGTACAATTGGGCCGATCGGGGCAATGGGCCCAATTAGGTCCTATCAAGTCATTTTGGGCTCTATTAGGATCAAACAAGTCCATTTGGGCTCCATTAGGACCAAAGAATTACAATTGGGCCGTTCGGGGCAATTGGCCTAACTAGGTCCTAACAAATCGATTGGGGCTCAATAAGGATCAAACAAGTCCATTTGGAGCTCTATTAGGATCAAACAAGTCCATTTGGCCTCCATTAGGACCAAAGAAGTACAAATTGGGCCAATTAGGTCCTATATGACCTAAAAAGTCCATTAGGGCTCTATTAGGATCAAACAAGTCCGTTTTGGCTCCAATAGGACCAAAGAAGTACAAATTGGCCCAGTTAGGTCCTATATGACCAAAAAAGTCCATTTGGGCTCTATTAGGATCAAATAAGTCCATTTGGGCTCTAATAGGACCAAAGAAGTACAAATTGGCCCAGTTAGGTCCTATATGACCTAAAATGTCCAGTTGGGCTCTATTAGGATCAAACAAGTCCATTTGGGCTCCAATAGGATCAAAGAAGTACAAATTGACCAAGTTAGGTCCAATATGACCTAAAAAGTCCATTTGGGCTCTATTAGGATCAAACAAGTCCATTTGGGTTCCAATAGGACCAATGAAGTACAAATTGGCCCAGTTAGATCCTATATGACCTTAAAAGTCCATTTTGGCTCTATTAGGATCAAACAAGTCCATTTAGGCTCCATTAGGACCAAAGAAGTACAAATTGGCCCAGTTAGGTCCTATATGACCTAAAAAGTGCATTTTGGCTCTATTAGGATCAAACAAGTCCATTTGGGCTCCAATAGGACCAAAGAAGTACAAATTGGCCCAGATAGGTCCTATATGACCATAAAAGTCCATTTGGGCTCTATTAGGATCAAACAAGTCCATTTGGGCTCCAATAGGACCAAAGAAGTACAAATTGGCCCGGTTAGGTCCTATATGACCTAAAAAGTGCATTTTGGCTCTATTAGGATCAAACAAGTCCATTTGGGCTCTATTAGGATCAAACAAGTCCATTTGGGCTCTATTAGGGTCAAATAAGTCCATTTGGGCTCCATTAGGACCAAAGAAGTACAAATTGACCCAGTTAGGTCCTTTATGACCTAACAAGTCCATTTGGGCTCTATTAGGATCAAACAAGTCCATTTCGGCTCTATTAGGGTCAAACAAGTCCATTTGGGCTCCATTAGGACCAAAGAAGTACAAATTGGTCCAGTTAGGTCCTATATGACCTAAAATGTCCATTTGGGCTCTATTAGAATCATACAATTCCATTTGGGCTCCAATAGGACCAAAGAAGTACAAATTGTCCCAGTTAGGTCATATATGACCTAAAAAGTGCATTTTGGCTCTATAAGGATCAAACAAGTGCATTTAGGCTCCATTAGGACCAAAGAAGTACAAATTGGCCCAGTTAGGTCCGTTATGACCTAACAAGTCCATATGGGCTCTATTAGGATCCAACAAGTCCATTGGGGATCTATTAGGATCAAACAAGTACATTTGGCCTCCATTAGGACCAAAGAAGTACAAATTGGCCCACTTAGGTCCTATATGACCTAAAAAGTGCATTTTTGCTCTATTAGGATCAAACAAGTCCATTTGGGCTCCAATAGGACCAAAGAAGTACAAATTGGCCCAGATAGGTCCTATATGACCTAAAAAGTCCATTTGGGCTCTATTAGGATCAAACAAGTCCATTTGGGATCCAATAGGACCAAAGAAGTGCAAATTGGCCCTGTTAGGTCCTATATGACCTAAAAAGTCCATTTGGGCTCTATTATGATCAAACAGGTCCATTTGGGCTCCATTAGGACCAAAGAAGTGCAAATTGGCCCAGTTAGGTCCTATATGACCTAAAAAGTCCATTTGGGCTCTATTAGGATCAAACAAGTCCATTTGGGCTCCATTAGGACCAAAGATGCACAAATTGGCCCAGTTAGGTCCTACATGACCTAAAAAGTCCATTTGGGCTCTATTATGATCAAACAGGTCCATTTGGGCTCCATTAGGACCAAAGAAGTGCAAATTGGCCCAGTTAGGTCCTTTATGACCTAACAAGTCCATATGGGCTCTATTAGGATCAAACAAGTCCATTGGGGCTCTATTAGGACCAAAGAAGTTCAAATTGGCACAGTTGCGTCCTATACGACCTAAAAAGTCCATTTGGGCTCTATTAGGATCAAACAAGTCCATTTGGGCTCCAATAGGACCAAAGAAGTACAAATTGGCCCAGTTAGGTCCTATATGACCTAAAAAGTGCATTTTGGCTCTATTAGGATCAAACAAGTCCATTTGGGCTCCAATAGGACCAAAGAAGTACAAATTGACCCAGTTAGGTCCTGAATGACCTAAAAAGTCCATATGGGCTCTATTAGGATCAAACAAGTCCATTTGGGCTCCATTTGGACCAAAGAAGTATAAATTGGCACAGTTAGGTCCTATATGACCTAAAAAGTGCATTTTGGCTCTATTAGGATCAAACAAGTCTATTTGGGCTCCAATAGGACCAAAGAAGTACAAATTGGCACAGTTAGGTCCTTTATGACCTAACAAGTCCAGTTGGGCTCTATTAGGATCAAACAAGTCCATTTGGGATCCAATAGGACCAAAGAAGTACAAATTTGCCCAGTTAGGTCCTATATGACCTAAAAAGTCCATTTGGGCTCTATTAGGATCAAACAAGTCCATTTGGGCTCTATTAGGGTAAAACAAGTCCATTTGGGCTCCATTAGGACCAAAGAAGTACAAATTGGCCCAGTTAGGTCCTTTATGACCTAACAAGTCCATTTGGGCTCTACTAGGATCACACAAGTCCATTTGGGCTCTATTAGGATCAAACAAGTTCATTTGGGCTCCAATAGGACCAAAGAAGTACAAATTGTCCCAGTTAGGTCCTATATGACCTAAAAAGTCCATTTGGGCTCTATTAGGATCAAACAAGTCCATTTGGTCTCCAATAGGTTCAAAGAAGTACAAATTGGCCCAGTTAGGTCCTATTTGACCTATAAAGTCCATTTGTGCTCTATTAGGATCAAACAAGTCCATTTGGGCTCCATTAGGACCAAAGAAGTATAAATTGGCCCAGTTAGGTCCTATATGACCTAAAAAGTCCATTTGTGAGCTATTAGGACCAAAGAAGTACAATTGGGCCGATCGGGGCAATGGGCCCAATTAGGTCCTAACAAGTCATTTTGGGCTCTATTAGGATCAAACAAGTCCATTTGGGCTCCATTAGGACCAAAGATTTACAATTGGGCCGTTCGGGGAAATTGGCCTAACTAGGTCCTAACAAGTCGATTGGGGCTCAATAAGGATCAAACAAGTCCATTTGGAGCTCTATTATTATCAAACAAGTCCATTTGGCCTCCATTAGGACCAAAGAAGTACAAATTGGGCCAATTAGGTCCTATATAACCTAAAAAGTCCATTTGGGCTCTATTAGGATCAAACAAGTCCATTTTGGCTCCAATAGGACCAAAGAAGTACAAATTGGCCCAGTTAGGTCCTATATGACCAAAAAAGACCATTTGGGCTCTATTAGGATCAAACAAGTCCATTTGGGCTCCAATAGGACCAGAGAAGTACAAATTGGCCCAGTTAGGTCCTATATGACCTAAAATGTCCAGTTGGGCTCTATTAGGATCAAACAAGTCCATTTGGGCTCCAATAGGACCAAAGAAGTACAAATTGGCCAAGTTAGGTCCTATATGACCTAAAAAGTCCATTTGGGCTCTATTAGGATCAAACAAGTCCATTTGGGTTCCAATAGGACCAATGAAGTACAAATTGGCCCAGTTAGATCCTATATGACCTAAAAAGTCCATTTGGGCTCTATTAGGATCAAACAAGTCCATTTGGGCACTATTAGGATCAAACAAGTACATTTGGGCTCCATTAGGACCAAAGATGCACAAATTGGCCCAGTTAGGTCCTATATGACCTAAAAAGTCCATTTGGGCTCTATTAGGATCAAACAGGTCCATTTGGGCTCCATTAGGACCAAAGAAGTGCAAATTGGCCCAGTTAGGTCCTTTATGACCTAACAAGTCCATATGGGCTCTATTAGGATCAAACAAGTCCATTGGGGCTCTATTAGGACTAAAGAAGTACAAATTGGCACAGTTGGGTCCTATATGTCCTAAAAAGTCCATTTGGGCTCTATTAGGATCAAACAAGTCCATTTGGGATCCAATAGGACCAAAGAAGTGCAAATTGGCCCTGTTAGGTCCTATATGACCTAAAAAGTGCATTTTGGCTCTATTAGGATCAAACAAGGCCATTTGGGCTCCAATAGGACCAAAGAAGTACAAATTGGCCCAGTTAGGTCCTATATGACCTAAAAAGTCCATTTGGGCTCTATTAGGTTCAAACCAGTCCATTTGGGCTCCATTAGGACCAAAGAAGTACAAATTGGCCCAGTTAGGTCCTATATGACCTAAAAAGTGCATTTTGGCTCTATTAGGATCAAACAAGTCCATTTGGGCTCCAATAGGACCAAAGAAGTACAATTTGGCCCAGATAGGTCCTATATGACCATAAAAGTCCATTTGGGCTCTATTAGGGTCAAACAAGTCCATTTGGGCTCCAATAGGACCAAAGAAGTACAAATTGGCCCGGTTAGGTCCTATATGACCTAAAATGAGCATTTTGGCTCTATTAGGATCAAACAAGTCCATTTTGGCTCTATTAGGATCAAACAAGTCCATTTGGGCTCTATTAGGGTCAAACAAGTCCATTTGGGCTCCATTTGGACCAAAGAAGTATAAATTGGCACAGTTAGGTCCTATATGACCTAAAAAGTGCATTTTGGCTCTATTAGGATCAAACAAGTCTATTTGGGCTCCAATAGGACCAAAGAAGTACAAATTGGCACAGTTAGGTCCTTTATGACCTAACAAGTCCAGTTGGGCTCTATTAGGATCAAACAAGTCCATTTGGGATCCAATAGGACCAAAGAAGTACAAATTTGCCCAGTTAGGTCCTATATGACCTAAAAAGTCCATTTGGGCTCTATTAGGATCAAACAAGTCCATTTGGGCTCTATTAGGGTAAAACAAGTCCATTTGGGCTCCATTAGGACCAAAGAAGTACAAATTGGCCCAGTTAGGTCCTTTATGACCTAACAAGTCCATTTGGGCTCTACTAGGATCACACAAGTCCATTTGGGCTCTATTAGGATCAAACAAGTTCATTTGGGCTCCAATAGGACCAAAGAAGTACAAATTGTCCCAGTTAGGTCCTATATGACCTAAAAAGTCCATTTGGGCTCTATTAGGATCAAACAAGTCCATTTGGTCTCCAATAGGTTCAAAGAAGTACAAATTGGCCCAGTTAGGTCCTATTTGACCTATAAAGTCCATTTGTGCTCTATTAGGATCAAACAAGTCCATTTGGGCTCCATTAGGACCAAAGAAGTATAAATTGGCCCAGTTAGGTCCTATATGACCTAAAAAGTCCATTTGTGAGCTATTAGGACCAAAGAAGTACAATTGGGCCGATCGGGGCAATGGGCCCAATTAGGTCCTAACAAGTCATTTTGGGCTCTATTAGGATCAAACAAGTCCATTTGGGCTCCATTAGGACCAAAGAATTACAATTGGGCCGTTCGGGGAAATTGGCCTAACTAGGTCCTAACAAGTCGATTGGGGCTCAATAAGGATCAAACAAGTCCATTTGGAGCTCTATTATTATCAAACAAGTCCATTTGGCCTCCATTAGGACCAAAGAAGTACAAATTGGGCCAATTAGGTCCTATATAACCTAAAAAGTCCATTTGGGCTCTATTAGGATCAAACAAGTCCATTTTGGCTCCAATAGGACCAAAGAAGTACAAATTGGCCCAGTTAGGTCCTATATGACCAAAAAAGACCATTTGGGCTCTATTAGGATCAAACAAGTCCATTTGGGCTCCAATAGGACCAGAGAAGTACAAATTGGCCCAGTTAGGTCCTATATGACCTAAAATGTCCAGTTGGGCTCTATTAGGATCAAACAAGTCCATTTGGGCTCCAATAGGACCAAAGAAGTACAAATTGGCCAAGTTAGGTCCTATATGACCTAAAAAGTCCATTTGGGCTCTATTAGGATCAAACAAGTCCATTTGGGTTCCAATAGGACCAATGAAGTACAAATTGGCCCAGTTAGATCCTATATGACCTAAAAAGTCCATTTGGGCTCTATTAGGATCAAACAAGTCCATTTGGGCTCCATTAGGACCAAAGATGCACAAATTGGCCCAGTTAGGTCCTATATGACCTAAAAAGTCCATTTGGGCTCTATTAGGATCAAACAGGTCCATTTGGGCTCCATTAGGACAAAAGAAGTGCAAATTGGCCCAGTTAGGTCCTTTATGACCTAACAAGTCCATATGGGCTCTATTAGGATCAAACAAGTCCATTGGGGCTCTATTAGGACTAAAGAAGTACAAATTGGCACAGTTGGGTCCTATATGTCCTAAAAAGTCCATTTGGGCTCTATTAGGATCAAACAAGTCCATTTGGGATCCAATAGGACCAAAGAAGTGCAAATTGGCCCTGTTAGGTCCTATATGACCTAAAAAGTGCATTTTGGCTCTATTAGGATCAAACAAGGCCATTTGGGCTCCAATAGGACCAAAGAAGTACAAATTGGCCCAGTTAGGTCCTATATGACCTAAAAAGTCCATTTGGGCTCTATTAGGTTCAAACAAGTCCATTTGGGCTCCATTAGGACCAAAGAAGTACAAATTGGCCCAGTTAGGTCCTATATGACCTAAAAAGTGCATTTTGGCTCTATTAGGATCAAACAAGTCCATTTGGGCTCCAATAGGACCAAAGAAGTACAATTTGGCCCAGATAGGTCCTATATGACCATAAAAGTCCATTTGGGCTCTATTAGGGTCAAACAAGTCCATTTGGGCTCCAATAGGACCAAAGAAGTACAAATTGGCCCGGTTAGGTCCTATATGACCTAAAATGAGCATTTTGGCTCTATTAGGATCAAACAAGTCCATTTTGGGCTCTATTAGGGTCAAATAAGTCCATTTGGGCTCCATTAGGACCAAAGAAGTACAAATTGGCCCAGTTAGGTCCTTTATGACCTAACAAGTCCATTTGGGCTCTATTAGGATCAAACAAGTCCATTTCGGCTCTATTAGGGTCAAACAAGTCCATTTGGGCTCCATTAGGACCAAAGAAGTACAAATTGGTCCAGTTAGGTCCTATATGACCTAAAATGTCCATTTGGGCTCTATTAGAATCATACAATTCCATTTGGGCTCCAATAGGACCAAAGAAGTACAAATTGTCCCAGTTAGGTCATATATGACCTAAAAAGTGCATTTTGGCTCTATAAGGATCAAACAAGTGCATTTAGGCTCCATTAGGACCAAAGAAGTACAAATTGGCCCAGTTAGGTCCTTTATGACCTAACAAGTCCATATGGGCTCTATTAGGATCCAACAAGTCCATTGGGGATCTATTAGGATCAAACAAGTACATTTGGCCTCCATTAGGACCAAAGAAGTACAAATTGGCCCACTTAGGTCCTATATGACCTAAAAAGTGCATTTTTGCTCTATTAGGATCAAACAAGTCCATTTGGGCTCCAATAGGACCAAAGATGTACAAATTGGCCCAGATAGGTCCTATATGACCTAAAAAGTCCATTTGGGCTCTATTAGGATCAAACAAGCCCATTTGGGATCCAATAGGACCAAAGAAGTGCAAATTGGCCCTGTTAGGTCCTATATGACCTAAAAAGTGCATTTTGGCTCTATTAGGATCAAACAAGTCCATTTGTGCACCAATAGGACCAAAGAAGTACAAATTGCCCCAGTTAGGTCCTATATGACCTAAAAAGTCCATTAGGGCTCTATTAGGATCAAACAAGTCCATTTGGGCTCCATTAGGACCAAAGAAGTACAAATTGGCCTAGTTAGGTCCTATATGACCTAAAAAGTGCATTTTGGCTCTATTAGGATCAAACAAGTCCATTTGGGCTCCAATAGGACCAAAGAAGTACAAATTGGCCCAGATAGGTCCTATATGACCTAAAAAGTCCATTTGGGCTCTATTAGGATCAAACAAGTCCATTTGGGCTCCAATAGGACCAAAGAAGTACAAATTGGCCCAGTTAGGTCCTATATGACCTAAAAAGTGCATTTTGGCTCTATTAGGATCAAACAAGTCCATTTGGGCTCGATTAGGATCAAACAAGTCCATTTGGGCTCCATTAGGACCAAAGAAGTACAAATTGGCCCAGTTAGGTCCTTTATGAGCTAACAAGTCCATTTGGGCTCTATTAGGATCAAACAAGTCCATTTCGGCTCTATTAGGGTCAAACAAGTCCATTTAGGCTCCATTAGGACCAAAGAAGTACAAATTGGCCCAGTTAGGTCCTATATGACCTAAAAAGTCCATTTGGGATCTTTTTGGATCAAACAAGTCCATTTGGGCTCCAATAGGGTCAAAGAAGTACAAATTGGCCCGGTTAGGTACTATATGACCTAAAACGTCCATTGGACCAAAGAAGTACAAATTGGCCCAGATAGGTCCTATATGACCTAAAAAGTCCATTTGGGCTCTATTAGGATCAAACAAGTCCATTTGGGCTCCAATAGGACCAAAGAAGTACAAATTGGTCCAGTTAGGTCCTATATGACCTAAAAAGTGCATTTTGGCTCCATTAGAATCAAACAAGTCCATTTGGGCTCTATTAGGATCAAACAAGTCCATTTGGGCTCTATTAGGGTCAAATAAGTCCATTTGGGCTCCATTAGGACCAAAGAAGTACAAATTGGCCCAGTTAGGTCCTTTATGACCTAACAAGTCCATTTGGGCTCTATTAGGATCAAACAAGTCCATTTCGGCTCTATTAGGGTCAAACAAGTCCATTTAGGCTCCATTAGGACCAAAGAAGTACAAATTGGCCCAGTTAGGTCCTATATGACCTAAAAAGTCCATTTGGGCTCTTTTAGGATAAAACAAGTCCATTTGGGCTCCAACAGGGCCAAAGAAGTACAAATTGGCCCAGTTAGGTCCTATATGACCTAAAAAGTCCATTTTGGCTCTATTAGGATCAAACAAGTCCATTTGGGATCCAATAGGACCAAAGAAGTACAAATTGGCCCAGTTACAATCATTGTTTTTGCTTTTACATTATGGGGCTTAATTAGGCTTAACTGCTAAACAATGTTAATTTTTGGATTTTTCACTCATCCTGACCTTGTTGTCTTGCGCAGAGCATTACAAGAGCTACAGATATCGGATTTTGGTGATGTTGATGTCCCTAGAAAGATAAGGAAGAGACCTACAATTTCCGGTGTCACAATAATTGTCAAATTAGACCAAAATCAAGGCTAAATTGGGTCCCGAGTACTCTGGCGCAGATGACCCTATCATTTAAGTCCAAATAAAGGCTAAATTGGGTCCCGAGTACTCTGGCGCGGATCAATGCGCAGTCCATGATGTTCCTTCACTTAAATGGGCCTTATCAACAATGTTGTTGAAACCCTAGAACAAAATTAAGGGCCAATGGCCAATTATTGATGCACTTCTCCCTAGGGACATTGTATTCAGATCAACAAGTCGATTTGGGCTTTATTAGGATCAAACAAGTCCATTCAGGCTCCAATAGGACCAAAGAAGTACAAATTGGCCCAGTTAGGTCCTATATGACCTAAAAAGTGCATTTTGGCTCTATTAGGATCAAATAAGTCCATCTGGGCTCCAATAGGACTAAAGAAGTGCAAATTGGCCCAGATAGGTCCTATATGACCAAAAAAGTCCATTTGGGCTCTATTAGGATCAAACAAGTCCATTTGGGCTCCAATAGGACCAAAGAAGTACAAATTGGCCCAGATAGGTCCTAGAAGACCTAAAAAGTCCATTTGGGCTCTATTAGGATCAAACAAGTCCATTTGGGCTCCAATAGGACCAAAGAAGTACAAATTGGGCCAGATTAGGTACTATATGACCTAAAAAGTCCATTTGGGCTCTATTAGGAACAAACAAGTCCATTTGGGCTCCAATAGGACCAAAGAAGTACAAATTGGCCCAGTTAGGTCCTATATGACCTAAAAAGTCCATTTTGGATCTATTAGGATCAAACAAGTCCATTTGGGCTCCAATAGGACCAAAGAAGTACAAATTGGCCCAGTTACAATCATTGTTTTTGCTTTTACATTATTGGGCTTAATTAGGCTTAACTGCTAAACAATGTTAATTTTTGGATTTTTCACTCATCCATACCTTGTTGTCTTGCGCAGAGCATTACTAGAGCTACAGATATCGGATTTTGGTGATGTTGATGTCCCTAGAAAGATAAGGAAGAGACCTACAATTTCCGGTTTCACAATAATTGTCAAATTAGACCAAAATCAAGGCTAAATTGGGTCCCGAGTACTCTGGCACAAATGACCCTATCATTTAAGTCCAAATAAAGGCTAAATTGGGTCCCGAGTACTCTGGCGCGGATCAGTGCGCAGTCCATGATGTTCCTTCACTTAAATGGGCCTAATCAACAATGTTGTTGAAACGCTAGAACAAAATTAAGGGCCAATGGCCAATTATTGATTCACTTCTCCCTAGGGACATTGTATTCAGATCAACAAGTCGATTTGGGCTTTATTAGGATCAAACAAGTCCATTCAGGCTCCAATAGGACCAAGGAAGTACAAATTGGCCTAGTTGGTTCCTATATGACCTAAAAAGTCCATTTGGGCTCTATTAGGATCAAACAAGTCCATTTGGGCTCCAATAGGGCCAAAGAAGTACAAATTGGCCCAGTTAGGTCCTATATGACCTAAAAAGTGCATTTTGGCTCTATTAGGATCAAACAAGTCCATTTGGGCTCTATTAGGATCAAACAAGTCCATTTGGGCTCCATTAGGTCCAAAGAAGTAAAAATTGGCCCAGTTAAGTCATTTATGAGCTAACAAGTCCATTTGGGCTCTATTAGGATCAAACAAGTCCATTTCGGCTCTATTAGGGTCAAACAAGTCCATTTAGGCTCCATTAGGACCAAAGAAGTACAAATTGGCCCAGTTAGGTCCTATATGACCTAAAAAGTCCATTTGGGATCTTTTTGGATCAAACAAGTCCATTTGGGCTCCAATAGGGTCAAAGAAGTACAAATTGGCCCGGTTAGGTACTATATGACCTAAAACGTCCATTGGACCAAAGAAGTACAAATTGGCCCAGATAGGTCCTATATGACCTAAAAAGTCCATTTGGGCTCTATTAGGATCAAACAAGTCCATTTGGGCTCCAATAGGACCAAAGAAGTACAAATTGGTCCAGTTAGGTCCTATATGACCTAAAAAGTGCATTTTGGCTCTATTAGGATCAAACAAGTCCATTTGAGCTCTATTAGGATCAAACAAGTCCATTTGGGCTCTATTAGGGTCAAATAAGTCCATTTGGGCTCCATTAGGACCAAAGAAGTACAAATTGGCCCAGTTAGGTCCTTTATGACCTAACAAGTCCATTTGGGCTCTATTAGGATCAAACAAGTCCATTTCGGCTCTATTAGGGTCAAACAAGTCCATTTAGGCTCCATTAGGACCAAAGAAGTACAAATTGGCCCAGTTAGGTCCTATATGACCTAAAAAGTCCATTTGGGCTCTTTTAGGATAAAACAAGTCCATTTGGGCTCCAACAGGGCCAAAGAAGTACAAATTGGCCCAGTTAGGTCCTACATGACCTAAAAAGTCCATTTTGGCTCTATTAGGATCAAACAAGTCCATTTGGGATCCAATAGGACCAAAGAAGTACAAATTGGCCCAGTTACAATCATTGTTTTTGCTTTTACATTATTGGGCTTAATTAGGCTTAACTGCTAAACAATGTTAATTTTTGGATTTTTCACTCATCCTGACCTTGTTGTCTTCGAGAGCATTACTAGAGCTACAGATATCGGATTTTGGTGATGTTGATGTCCCTAGAAAGATAAGGAAGAGACCTACAATTTCCGGTGTCACAATAATTGTCAAATTAGACTAAAATCAAGGCTAAATTGGGTCCCGAGTACTGCGCGCAGATGACCCTATCATTTAAGTCCAAATAAAGGCTAAATTGGGTCCCGAGTACTCTGGCGCGGATCAATGCGCAGTCCATGATGTTCCTTCACTTAAATGGGCCTTATCAACAATGTTGTTGAAACCCTAGAACAAAATTAAGGGCCAATGGCCAATTATTGATGCACTTCTCCCTAGGGACATTGTATTCAGATCAACAAGTCGATTTGGGCTTTATTAGGATCAAACAAGTCCATTCAGGCTCCAATAGGACCAAAGAAGTACAAATTGGCCCACTTAGGTCCTATATGACCTAAAAAGTGCATTTTGGCTCTATTAGGATCAAATAAGTCCATCTGGGCTCCAATAGGACTAAAGAAGTGCAAATTGGCGCAGATAGGTCCTATATGACCAAAAAAGTCCATTTGGGCTCTATTAGGATCAAACAAGTCCATTTGGGCTCCAATAGGACCAAAGAAGTACAAATTGGCCCAGATAGGTCCTAGAAGACCTAAAAAGTCCATTTGGGCTCTATTAGGATCAAACAAGTCCATTTGGGCTCCAATAGGACCAAAGAAGTACAAATTGGCCCAGTTAGGTACTATATGACCTAAAAAGTCCATTTGGGCTCTATTAGGAACAAACAAGTCCATTTGGGCTCCAATAGGACCAAAGAAGTACAAATTGGCCCAGTTAGGTCCTATATGACCTAAAAAGTCCATTTTGGATCTATTAGGATCAAACAAGTCCATTTGGGCTCCAATAGGACCAAAGAAGTAAAAATTGGCCCAGTTACAATCATTGTTTTTGCTTTTACATTATTGGGGTTAATTAGGCTTAACTGCTAAACAATGTTAATTTTTGGATTTTTCACTCATCCATACCTTGTTGTCTTGCGCAGAGCATTACTAGAGCTACAGATATCGGATTTTGGTGATGTTGATGTCCCTAGAAAGATAAGGAAGAGACCTACAATTTCCGGTTTCACAATAATTGTCAAATTAGACCAAAATCAAGGCTAAATTGGGTCCCGAGTACTCTGGCACAGATGACCCTATCATTTAAGTCCAAATAAAGGCTAAATTGGGTCCCGAGTACTCTGGCGCGGATCAGTGCGCAGTCCATGATGTTCCTTCGCTTAAATGGGCCTAATCAACAATGTTGTTGAAACCCTAGAACAAAATTAAGGGCCAATGGCCAATTATTGATTCACTTCTCCCTAGGGACATTGTATTCAGATCAACAAGTCGATTTGGGCTTTATTAGGATCAAACAAGTCCATTCAGGCTCCAATAGGACCAAAAAAGTACAAAATTGCCTAGTTGGGTCCTATATGACCTAAAAAGTGCATTTTGGCTCTATTAGGATCAAATAAGTCCATCTGGGCTCCAATAGGACCAAAGAAGTACAAATTGGCCCAGATAGGTCCTATATGACCTAAAAAGTCCATTTGGGCTCTATTAGGATCAAACAAGTCCATTTGGGCTCCAATAGGACCAAAGAAGCACAAATTGGCCCAGATAGGTCCTATAAGACCTAAAAAGTCCATTTGGGCTCTATTAGGATCAAACAAGTCCATTTGGGCTCCAATAGGACCAAAGAAGTACAAATTGGCAAAGTTAGGTCCTATATGACCTAAAAAGTGCATTTTGGCTCTATTAGGATCAAACAAGTCCATTTGGGCTCTATTAGGGTCAAACAAGTCCTATTTGCCATGATATCATGGACCCTAACTGGACATTTTAGGTCATGTAGGACCTAACTGGGCCAATTTGTACTTCTTTGGTCCTATTGGAGCCCAAATGGACTTGTTTGATCCTAATAGAGCCCAAATGGACTTTTTAGGTCATATAGGACCTATCTGGGGCAATTTGTACTTCTTTGGTCCTACTGGAGCCCAAATGGACTTGTTTGATCCTAATAGAGTCAAAATGCACTTTTTAGGTCATATAGGACCTAAGTGGGCCAATTTGTACTTCTTTGGTCCTAATGGAGGCCAAATTTACTTGTTTGATCCTAATAGAGCCCCAATGGACTAGTTTGATCCTAATAGAGCCCATATGGACTTTTAGGTCATAAAGGACCTAACTGGGCCAATTTGTACTTCTTTGGTCCTAATGGAGCCCAAATGCACTTGTTTGATCCTAATAGAGCCAAAATGCACTTTTTAGGTCATATAGGACCTAACTGGGCCAATTTGTACTTTTTAGGTCATATAGGACCATTTGGGCTCCAATAGGACCAAAGAAGTACAAATTGACCCAGTAAGGTCCAATATGACCTAAAATATCCAGTTAGGGTCCATGATATCAGGGCTAGTAGGACTTGTATGACCCTAATAGAGCCCAAACGGACTTGTTTGATCCTAATAAAGCCCAAATGGACTTGTTTGATCCTAATAGAGCCAAAATGCACTTTTTAGGTCATATAGGACCTAACTGGGCCAATTTGTACTTCTTTGGTCCTATTAGAGCCCAAATGGACTTGTTTGATCCTAATAGAGCCCAAATGGACTTTTTAGGTCATATAGGACCTATCTGGGCCAATTTGTACTTCTTTTGTCCTATTGGAGCCCAAATGGACTTGTTTGAACCTAATAGAGCCCAAATGGACTTTTTAGGTCATCTAGGACCTATCTGGGCCAATTTGTACTTCTTTGGTCCTATTGGAGCCCAAATGGACTTGTTTGATCCTAATAGAGCCAAAATACACTTTTTAGGTCATATAGGACCTAACTGGGTCAATTTGTACATCTTTGGTTCTAATGGAGCCCAAATCGACTTGTTTGATCCTAATAGAGCCCAAATGGACTTTTTAGGTCATATAGGACCTAACTCGGCCAATTTGTACTTCTTTGGTCCTATTGGATCCCAAATGGACTTGTTTGATCCTAATAGAGACCAAATGGACTTGCTAGGTCATATAGGACCTAACTGGGCCAATTTGTACTTCTTTGGTGCTATTGCAGCCCAAATGGACTTGTTTGATTCTAATAGAGCCCAAATAGACTTTTTAGGTCATATAGGACCTAACTGGGCCAATTGGTACTTCTTTGGTCCTATTGGAGCCCAAATGGACTTGTTTGATCCTAATAGAGCCAAAATGCACTTTTTGGGTCATATTGGACCTACCTGGGCCAATTTGTACTTCTAAGGTGCTATTGGTGCCCAAATGGACTTGTTTGATCCTAATAGAGCCCAAACGGACTTTTTAGGTCATGTAGGACCTAACTTGGCCTATTTGTACTTCTTTGGTCCTATTGGAGCCCAAATGGACTTGTTTGATCGTAATAGAGCCCAAATGGACTTTTTAGGTCATATAGGACCTATCTGGGTCAATTTGTACTTCTTTGGTCCTATTGGAGCCCAAATTGACTTGTTTGATCCAAATAGAGCCAAAATGAACTTGTTAGGTCATATAGGACCTAACTGGGCCAATTTGTACTTCTTTGGTCCTAATGGAGCCCAAATGGACTTGTTTGATCCTAATAGAGCCCAAACGGACTTTTTAGGTCATAAAGGACCTAACTGGGCCAATTTGTACTTCTTTGGTACTATTGGAGCCCAAATGGACTTGTTTGATCCTAATAGAGCACAAATACACTTTTTAGGTCATATAAGACCTAAGTGGGCCAATTTGAACTTCTTTTGTCCTAATGGAGGCCAAATGTACTTGTTTGATCCTAATAGAGCCCCAATGGACTTGTTTGATCCTAACAAAGCCAAAATGCACTTGTTAGGTCATAAAGGACCTAACTAGGCCAATTTGTACTTCTTTGGTCCTATTGGAGCCCAAATGGACTTGTTTGATCCTAATAGAGCCCAAATTGACTTTTTAGGTCATATAGGACCTAACTGGGCCAATTTGTACTTCTTTGGTCCTATTGGAGCCCAAATGGACTTGTTTGACCCTAATAGAGCCAAAATGCACTTTTTAGGACATATAGGACCTAACTGGGCCAATTTGTACTTCTTTGGTCCTATTGTATTTCAAATGGACTTGTTTGATCCTAATAGAGACCAAACGCACTTTTTAGGTCATATAGGACCTAATTGGGCCAATTTGTACTTCTTTCGTCCTATTGGAGCCCAAATGGACTTGTTTGATTCTAATAGAGCCCAACTGGACATTTTAGGTCATATAGAACCTAAGTGGGCTAATTTGTACATCTTTGGTCCTAATGGTACCCAAATGGACTTGTTTAATCCTAATAGAGTCCAAATGGACTTTTTAGGTCATATAGGACCTAACTGGGCCAATTTGTACTTCTTTGGTCCAATTGGAGCCCAAATGGACTTGTTTGATCCTAATAGAGCCCAAATGGACTTGTTAGGTCATATAGTACCTAATTGGGCCAATTTGTACTTCTTTGGTCCTATTGGAGCCCAAATGACCCCAAATGGACTTGTTTGATCCTAATAGAGCCAAAATGAACTTTTTAGGTCATATAGGACCTAACTGCGCCAATCTGTACTTCTTTGGTCCTATTGGAGCCCAAATGGACTTGTTTGATCCTAATAGAGCACAAACGGACTTTTTAGTTCATATAGGACCTAACTGGGCCAATTTGTACTTCTTTGGTCCTAATGGAGCCCAAATGGAGTTGTTTGATCCTAATAGAGCCCAAATGGACTTTTTAGTTCATATAGGACCTATCTGGGCCAATTTGGACTTCTTTGGTCCTATTGGAGCCCAAATGGACTTGTTTGATCCTAATAGTGCCAAAACGCACTTGTTAGGTCATTTAGGACCTAACTGGGCCAATTTGTACTTCTTTGGTCCTAATGGAACCCAAATTGACTTGTTTGATCCTAATAGAGCCCAAATAGACTTTTTAGGTCATAAAGGACCTAACTGTGCCAATTGGTACTTCTTTGGTCCTATTGGAGCCCAAATGGACTTGTTTGATCCTAATAGAGCCCAAATGTACTTTTTAGTTCATACAGGACCTAAGTGGGACAATTTATACTTCTTTGGTCCTAATGGAGGCCAAATGTACTTGTTTGATCCTAATAGAGCCCCAATGGACTTGTTTGATCCCAATAGAGCCAAAATGCACTTGTTAGGTCTTAAAGGACCTAACTGGGCCAATTTGTGCTTCATTGGTCCTATTGGAGCCCAAATGGACTTGTTTGATCCTAATAGAGCCCAAATGGACTTTTTAGGTCATATAGGACCTAACTGGGCCAATTTGTACTTCTTTGGTCCTATTGGAGCCCAAATGGACTTGTTTGATCCTAATAGAGCCAAAATACACTTTTTAGGTCATATAGGACCTAACTGGGCCAATTGGTACTTCTTTGGTCCTATTGGAGCCCAAATGGACTTGTTTGATCCTAATAGAGCCAAAATGCACTTTTTGGGTCATATTGGACCTACCTGGGCCAATTTGTACTTCTAAGGTGCTATTGGTGCCCAAATGGGCTTGTTTGATCCTAATAGAGCCCAAACGGACTTTTTAGGTCATATAGGACCTAACTGGGCCTATTTGTACTTCTTTGGTCCTATTGGAGCCCAAATGGACTTGTTTGATCGTAATAGAGCCCAAATGGACTTTTTAGGTCATATAGGACCTATCTGGGTCAATTTGTACTTCTTTGGTCCTATTGGAGCCCAAATTGACTTGTTTGATCCAAATAGAGCCAAAATGAACTTGTTAGGTCATATAGGACCTAACTGGGCCAATTTGTACTTCTTTGGTCCTAATGGAGCCCAAATGGACTTGTTTGATCCTAATAGAGCCCAAACGGACTTTTTAGGTCATAAAGGACCTAACTGGGCCAATTTGTACTTCTTTGGTACTATTGGAGCCCAAATGGACTTGTTTGATCCTAATAGAGCACAAATACACTTTTTAGGTCATATAAGACCTAAGTGGGCCAATTTGAACTTCTTTTGTCCTAATGGAGGCCAAATGTACTTGTTTGATCCTAATAGAGCCCCAATGGACTTGTTTGATCCTAACAAAGCCAAAATGCACTTGTTAGGTCATAAAGGACCTAACTGGGCCAATTTGTACTTCTTTGGTCCTATTGGAGCCCAAATGGACTTGTTTGATCCTAATAGAGCCCAAATTGACATTTTAGGTCATATAGGACCTAACTGGGCCAATTTGTACTTCTTTGGTCCTATTGGAGCCCAAATGGACTTGTTTGATCCTAATAGAGCCAAAATGCACTTTTTAGGACATATAGGACCTAACTGGGCCAATTTGTACTTCTTTGGTCCTATTGTATTTCAAATGGACTTGTTTGATCCTAATAGAGACCAAACGCACTTTTTAGGTCATATAGGACCTAATTGGGCCAATTTGTACTTCTTTCGTCCTATTGGAGCCCAAATGGACTTGTTTGATTCTAATAGAGCCCAACTGGACATTTTAGGTCATATAGAACCTAAGTGGGCTAATTTGTACATCTTTGGTCCTAATGGTACCCAAATGGACTTGTTTAATCCTAATAGAGTCCAAATGGACTTTTTAGGTCATATAGGACCTAACTGGGCCAATTTGTACTTCTTTGGTCCAATTGGAGCCCAAATGGACTTGTTTAATCCTAATAGAGCCCAAATGGACTTGTTAGGTCATATAGTACCTAATTGGGCCAATTTGTACTTCTTTGGTCCTATTGGAGCCCAAATGGACTAGTTTGATCCTAATAGAGCCAAAATGAACTTTTTAGGTCATATAGGACCTAACTGCGCCAATCTGTACGTCTTTGGTCCTATTGGAGCCCAAATGGACTTGTTTGATCCTAATAGAGCCCAAACGGACATTTTAGTTCATATAGGACCTAACTGGGCCAATTTGTACTTCTTTGGTCCTAATGGAGCCCAAATGGAGTTGTTTGATCCTAATAGAGCCCAAATGGACTTTTTAGGTCATATAGGACCTAACTGGGCCAATTTGTACTTCTTTGGTCCTATTGGAGCCCAAATGGACTTGTTTGATCCTAATAGAGCCAAAATATACTTTTTAGGTCATATAGGACCTAACTGGGCCAATTTGTACTTCTTTGGTCCTATTATATTCCAAATGGACTTGTTTGATCCTAATATAGACCAAACGGACTTTTTAGGTCATATAGGACCTAATTGGGCCAATTTGTACTTCTTTGGTCCTATTGGAGCCCAAATCCTAATAGAGCCCAAATGGACTTTTTAGGTCATATAGGACCTAATCGGGCCAATTTGTACTTCTTTGGTCCTATTGGAGCCCAAATGGACTTGTTTGATCCTAATAGAGCCAAAATACACTTTTTAGGTCATATAGGACCTAACTGGGCCAATTTGTACTTCTTTGGTCCTATTGGAGCCCAAATGGACTTGTTTGATCCTAATAGAGCCAAAATGCTCTTTTTAGGTCATATAGGACCTAACTGGGACAATTTGCACTTCTTTGGTCCTATTGTATTCCAAATGGACTTGTTTGATCCTAATAGAGACCAAACGGACTTTTTAGGTCATATAGGACCTAACTGGGCCAATTTGTACTTCTTTGGTCCTATTGGAGCTCAAATGGACTTGTTTGATCCTAATTGAGCCCAAATTGACTTGTTAGGTCATATAGGACCTAACTGGGCCAATTTGTACTTCTTTGGTCCTATTGGAGCCCAAATGGAATTGTTTGATCCTAATAGAGCCCAAATGGACTTTTTTGGTCATATAGTACCTAATTGGGCCAATTTGTACTTTTTTGGTCCTATTGGAGCCCAAATGGACTTGTTTGATCCTAATAGAGCCAAAATGCACTTTTTAGGTCATATAGGACCTAACTGGGCCAATCTGTACTTCTTTGGTCCTATTGGAGCCCAAATGGACTTGTTTGATCCTAATAGAGCCCAAACGGACTTTTTAGGTCATATAGGACCTAACTGGGCGAATTTGTACTTCTTTGGTCCTAATGGAGCCCAAATGGACTTGTTTGATCCTAATAGAGCCCAAATGGACTTTTTAGGTCATATAGGACCTATCTGGGCCAATTTGTACTTCTTTGGTCCTATTGGAGCCCAAATGGACTTGTTTGATCCTAATAGTGCCAAAATGCACTTGTTAGGTCATATAGAACCTAACTGGGCCAATTTGTACTTCTTTGGTCCTAATCGAGCCCAAATGGACTTATTTGATCATAATAGAGCCCAAATAGATTTTTTAGGTCATAAAGGACCTTACTGTGCCAATTGGTACTTCTTTGGTCCTATTGGAGCCCAAATGGACTTGTTTGATCCTAGTAGAGCCCAAATGTACTTTTTAGTTCATATAGGACCTAAGTGGGCCAATTTATACTTCTTTGGTCCTAATGGATGCCAAATGTACTTGTTTGATCCTAATAGAGCCCCAATGGACTTATTTGATCATAATAGACCCCAAATAGACTTTTTAGGTCATAAAGGACCTTACTGTGCCAATTGGTACTTCTTTGGTCCTATTGGAGCCCAAATGGACTTGTATGATCCTAATAGAGCAAAAATACACTTTTTAGGTCATATAGGACCTAACTGGGCCAATTTGTACTTCTTTGGTCCTATTGTATTCCAAATGGACTTGTTTGATCCTAATAGAGACCAAACGGACTTTTTAGGTCATATGGGACCTAATTGGGCCAATTTGTACTTCTTTGGTCCTATTGGAGCCCAAATGGACTTGTTTGATCCTAATAGATCCAAAATACACTTTTTAGGTCATATAGGACCTAACTAGGCCAATTTGTACTTCTTTGGTCCTATTGGAGCCCAAATGGACTTGTTTGATCCTAATAGAGACCAAACGTACTTTTTAGGTCATATAGGACCTAACTGGGCCAATTTGTACTTCTTTGATCCTAGTGGAGCCCAAATGGACTTGTTAGGTCATAAAGGACCTAACTGGGCCAATTTATACTTCTTTGGTCCTAATGGAGCCCAAATGGACTTGTTTGACCCTAAAAGAGCCCAAATGGACTTTTTAGGTCATATAGAACTTAACTAGGCCAATTTGTACTTCTTTGGTCCTAATGGAGCCCAAATGGACTTGTTTGACCCTTATAGAGCCCAAATGGACTTGTTTAATCCTAATAGAGCCCAAATGGACTTGTTAGGTCATAAAGGACCTAACTGTGCCAATTTGTACTTCTTTGGTCCTATTGGAGCCCAAATGGACTTGTTTGATCCTAATAGTTCCAAAATGCACTTGTTAGGTCATATAGGACCTAACTGGGCCAATTTGTACTTCTTTGGTCCTAATGGAGCCCAAATGGACTTGTTTGATCCTAATAGAGGCCAAATAGACTTTTTAGGTCATAAAGGACCTAACTGTGCCAATTGGTACTTCTTTGGTCCTATTGGAGCCCAAATGGACTTGTTTGATCCTAATAGAGCCCAAATGTACTTTTTAGTTCATATAGGACCTAAGTGGGCCAATTTATACTTCTTTGGTCCTAATGGAGGTCAAATGTACTTGTTTGATCCTAATAGAGCCTTAATGGACTTGTTTGATCCTAACAGAGCCAAAATGCACTTGTTAGGTCATAAAGGACCTAACTTGGCCAATTTGTACTTCTTTGGTCCTATTGGAGCCCAAATGGACTTGTTTGATCCTAATAGAGCCCAAATGGACTTTTTAGGTCATAGAGGACCTAACTGGGCCAATTTGTACTTCTTTGGTCCTATTGGAGCCCAAATGGACTTGTTTGACCCTAATAGAGCCAAAATGCACTTTTTAGGTCATGTAGGACCTAATTGGGCCAATTTGTACTTCTTTGGTCCTATTGTATTCCAAATGGAATTGTTTGATCCTAATAGAGACCAAACAGACTTTTTAGGTCATATAGGACCTAACTGGGCCAATTTGTACTTCTTTGGTCCTATTGGAGCCCAAATCCTAATAGAGCCCAAATGGACTTTTTAGGTCATACAGGACCTAACAGGGCAAATTTGTACTTCTTTGGTCCTATTGGAGCCAAATGGACATGTTTGATCCTAATAGAGCCAAAATACACTTTTTAGGTCATATAGGACCTAACTGGGCCAATTTGTACTTCTTTGGTCCTATTGGAGCCCAAATGGACTTGTTTGATCCTAATGGAGCCAAAATGCTCTTTTTAGGTCATATAGGACCTAACTGGGCCAATTTGCTCTTCTTTGGTCCTATTGTATTCCAAATGGACTTGTTTGATCCTAATAGAGACCAAACGGACTTTTTAGGTCATAATAGGACCTAACTAGGTCAATTTGTACTTCTTTGGTCCTATTGGAGCCCAAATGGACTTGTTTGATCCTAATAGAGTCCAAATGGACTATTTGGGTCATATAGGACCAAACTGGGCTAATTTGTACTTATTTGGTCCTATTGGAGCCCAAATGGACTTGTTTGATCCTAATAGAGCCAAAATACACTTTTTAGGTCATATAGGACCTAACTGGGCCAATTTGTACTTCTTTTGGTCCTATTGGAGCCCAAATGGACTAGTTTGATCCTAATAGAGACCAAACGGACCTTTTAGGTCATATAGGACCTAACTGGGCCAATTTGTACTTCTTTGGTCCTAATGGAGCCCAAATTGACTTGTTTGATCCTAATAGAGCCCAAATGGACTTTTTAGGTCATATAGGACCTATCTTGGCCAATTTGTACTTATTTGGTCCAATTGGAGCCCAAATGGACTTGTTTGATCCTAATAGTGCCAAAATGCACTTTTTAGGTAATATAGGACCTAACTGGGCCAATTTGTACTTATTTGGTCCTATTGAAGCCCAAATAGACTTGTTTGATCCTAATAGAGCCCAAATGGACTTTTTAGGTCATATAGGACCTAACTGGGCCAATTTGTACTTCTTCGGTTCTAATGGAGCCCAAATGGACTTGTTTGATCCTAATAGAGCCCAAACGGACTTTTTAGGTCATATAGGACCTATATGGGCCTATTTGTACTTCTTTGGTCCAATTGGAGCCCAAATGGACTTGTTTGATCCTAATAGAGCCAAAATGCACTTTTTAGGTCATATAGGACCTAACTGGGCCAATTTGTACTTCTTTGGTCCTATTGGAGCCCAAATGGACTTGTTTGATCCTAATAGAGCCAAAATGCACCTTTTAGGTCATATAGGACCTAACTGGGCCAATCTGTACTTCTTTGGTCCTATTGGAGCCCAAATGGACTTGTTTGATCCTAATAGAGCCCAAATGGACTTTTTAGGTCATATTGGACCTAACTGGGCCAATCTGTACTTCTTCGGTCCTATTGGAGCCCAAATGGACTTGTTTGATCCTAATAGAGCCAAAATACTCTTTTTAGGTCATATAGGACATAACTGGGCCAATTTGAACTTCTTTGGTCCTATTGGAGCCCAAATGGACTTGTTTGATCCTAATAGAGACCAAACGGACTTTTTAGGTCATATAGGACCTAACTGGGCCAATTTGTACTTCTTTGGTCCTAATGGAGCCCAAATGGACTTGTTTGATCCTAATAGAGCCCAAACGGACTTTTTAGGTCATATAGGACCTATATGGGCCAATTTGTACTTCTTTGGTCCAATTGGAGCCCAAATGGACTTGTTTGATCCTAATAGAGCCAAAATGCACTTTTTAGGTCATATAGGACCTAACCGGGTCAATTTGTACCTCTTTGGACCTATTGGAGCCCAAATGGACTTGTTTGATCCTAATAGAGCCAAAATGCACCTTTTATGTCATATAGGACCTAACTGGGCCAATTTGTACTTCTTTGGTCCTATTGTATTCCAAATGGACTTGTTTGATCCTAATAGAGACCAAACAGACTTTTTAGGTCATATAGGACCTAACTGGGCCAATTTGTACTTCTTTGGTCCTATTGGAGCACAAATGTACTTGTTTGATCCTAATAGAGCCCAAATGGACTTTTTAGGTCATATAGGACCTATCTGGGCCAATTTGTACTTCTTTGGTCCAATTGGTGCCCAAATGAACTTGTTTGATCCTAATAGAGCCAAAATGCACTTTTTAGGTCATATAGGACCTAACTGGGGCAATTTGTACTTCTTTGGTCCTATTGGAGCCCAAATGGACTTGTTTGATCCTAATAGAGCCCAAATGGCCTTTTTAGGTCATATAGGACCTAACTGGGCCAATTTGTACTTCTTTGGTCCTAATGGAGCCCAAATGGACTTGTTTTACCCTAATAGAGCCCAAATGGACTTGTTTGATCCAAATAGAGCCCAAATGGACTTGTTAGGTCATAAAGGACCTAACTGTGCCAATTTGAACTTCTTTGGTCCTATTGGAGCCCAAATTGACTTGTTTGATCCTAATAGTGCCCAAATAGACTTTTTAGGTCATTTAGGACCTAACTGGGCCAATTTGTACTTCTTTGGTCCTAATGGAGCCCAAATGGACTTGTTTGACCCTAATAGAGCCCAAATGGACTTGTTTGACCCTAATAGAGCCCAAATGGACTTGTTTGATCCTTATAGAGCCCAAATGGACTTTTTAGGTCATATAGGACCTATCTGGGCCAATTTGTTCTTCTTTGGTCCTATTGGAGCCCAAATGGACTTGTTTTATCCTAATAGAGCCCAAATGGAGTTTTTAGGTCATATAGGACCTAACTGGGCCAATTTGTACTTCTTTGATCCTAGTGGAGCCCAAATGGACTTGTTAGGTCATAAAGGACCTAACTTGGCCAATTTGTACTTCTTTGGTCCTAATGGAGCCCAAATGGACTTGTTTGTCCCTAATAGAGCCCAAATGGACTTGTTTGATCCTAATAGAGCCCTAATGGACTTTTTAGGTCATATAGGACCTAATCGGCCCAATTGTACTTCTTTGGTCCTATTGGAACCCAAATGGACTTGTTTGATCCTAATAGAGCCAAAATGCACTTTTAAGGTCATATAAGACCTAACTGGGCCAATTTGTACTTCTTTGATCCTATTGGAGCCCAAATGGACTTGTTTGATCCTAATAGAGCCCAAATGGACTTTTTAGGTCATATAGGACCTAACTGGGCCAATTTGTACTTCTTTGGTCCTAATGGAGCCCAAATGGACTTGTTTGACCCTAATAGAGCCCAAATGGACTTGTTTGTTCCTAATAGAGCCCAAATGGACTTGTTAGGTCATAAAGGAGCTAACTGTGCCAATTTGTACTTCTTTGGTCCTATTGGAGCCCAAATGGACATGTTTGATCCTAATAGAGCCCAAATGGACTTTTTAGGTCATATAGGACCTAACTGGGCCAATTTGTAGTTCTTTGGCCCTATTGTAGCCCAAATGGGCTTGTTTGTCCTAATAGAGCCCAAATGGACTTTTTAGGTCATATAGGACCTAACTGGGCCAATTTGTACTTCTTTGGTCCTATTGGAGCCCAAATGGACTTGTTAGGTCATAAAGGACCTAACTGGGCCAATTTGTAATTCTTTTGTCCTAATGGAGCCCATATGGACATGTTTGATCCTAATAGAGCCCAAATGAACTTTTTAGGCCATATAGGACCAAACTGGGCCAATTTGTACTTCTTTGGTCCTATTGGAGCCCAAATGGACTTGTTTGATCCTAATAGAGCCCAAATGGACTTGTTAGGTCATAAAGGACCTAACTGTGCCAATTTGTACTTCTTTGGTCCTATTGGAGCCCAAATGGACTTGTTTGATCCTAATAGAGCCCAAATGGACTTGTTTGATCCTAATAGTGCCCAAATGGACTTTTTAGGTCATATAGGACCTAATTGGGCCAATTTGTACTTCTTTGATCCTAATGGATACTAAATGGACTTGTTTGACCCTAATAGAGCCCAAATGGACTTGTTTGATCCTTATAGAGCCCAAATGGACTTTTTAGGTCATATAGGACCTCATCGGCCGAATTGTACTTCTTTGGTCCTATTGGAGCCCAAATGGACTTGTTTGAAGCTAATAGAGCCAAAATGCACTTTTTAGGTCATATAGGACCTAACTGGGCCAATTTGTACTTCTTTGGTCCTATTGGAGCCCAAATGGACTTGTTTGATCCTAATAGAGCCCAAACGGACTTTTTAGGTCATATAGGACCTAATCGGCCCAATTGTACTTCTTTGGTCCTATTGGAGCCCAAATGGACTTGTTTGATCCTAGTAGAGCCAAAAGGCACTTTTTAGGTCATATAGGACCTAACTTGGCCAATTTGTACTTCTTTGGTCCTATTGGAGCCCAAATGGACTTGTTTGATCCTAATACAGCCCAAATGGACTTGTTAGGTCATATAGGACCTAACTGTGCCAATTTGTACTTCTTTGGTCCTATTGGATCCCAAATGGACTTGTTTGATCCTAATAGAGCCCAAATGGACTTTTTAGGTCATATAGGACCTACTTGGGCCAAGTTTTACTTCTTTGGTCCTAATGGAGCCCAAATGGACTTGTTTTATCCTAATAGAGCCCAAATGGACTTGTTTGATCCTAATAGTGCCCAAATGGACTTGTTAGGTCATAAAGGACCTAACTGTGCCAATTTGTACTTCTTTGGTCCTATTGGAGCCCAAATGGACTTGTTTGATCCTAATAGAGCCCAAATGGACTTTTTAGGTCATATAGGACCTATCTGGGCCAATTTGTACTTCTTTGGTCCTAATGGAGCCCAAATGGACTTGTTTGATCCTAATAGAGCCAAAATACACTTTTTAGGTCAAATAGGACCTAACTGGGCCGATTTGTACTTCTTTGGTCCTATTGGAGCCAAAATGGACTTCTTTGATCCTAATAGAGCCCAAATGAACTATTTAGGACCTAATTGGGCCAATTGCCATGATAGGCCCAATTGTACTTCTTTGTTCCTAATAGAGCCCAAATGGACTTTTTTGATCCTAGTGGAGCCCAAATGGACTTTTTAGGTCATATAGGACCTAACTGGGCCAATTTGTACTTCTTTGTTCCTTCACTTAAATGGGCTGATCGGGGCAATGAGCCCAAATGGACTTGTAAGAGCATAAATATAGCTGCAGATATCGGCTTTTGGTGATCTTGTTGTCCCTAGAAGGATAAGGAAGAGACCTACAATTTCATGTTTCACGACATTTGTTAAATTAGGCCAAAATCAAGGCTAAATTGGGTTCCGAGTTCTCTGGCGCGGATCAGTGCGCTGTGCCAATTTGTACTTCTTTGGTCCTATTGGAGCCCAAATAGACTTGTTTGATCCTAATAGAGCCCAACTGGACATTTTAGGTCATATAGGACCAAAGTGGGCCAATTTGTACTTCTTTGGTCCAATTGGAGCCCAAATGGACTTGTTTGATCATAATAGAGCCCAAATGGACTTTTTAGGTCATATAGGACCTAACTGGGCCAATTTGTACTTCTTTGGTTCTAATGGAGCCCAAATGTACATGTTTGACCCTAATAGAGCCCAAATGGACTTGTTTGATCCTAATAGAGCCCAAATTGACTTTTTAGGTCATACAGGACCTAACTGTGCCAATTTGTACTTCTTTGGTCCTATTGGAGCCCAAATGGACTTGTTTGATCCTAATAGAGACCAAACGGACTTTTTAGGTCATATAGGACCTAACTGGGCCAATTTGTACTTCTTTGGTCCTATTGGAGCCCAAATGGACTTGTTTGATCCTAATAGAGCCAAAATACACTTTTTAGGTCATATAGGACCTAACTGGGCCAATTTGTACTTCTTTGGTCCTATTGGAGCGCAAATGGACTTGTTTGATCATAATAGAGCCCAAATGGACTTTTTAGGTCATATAGGACCTAACTGGGTCAATTTGTACTTCTTTGGTCCTAATGGAGCCCAAATGGACTTGTTTGACCCTAATAGAGCCAAAATGGACTTGTTTGATCCTAATAGACCCCAACTGGACATTTTAGGTCATATTGGACCTAACTGGGCCAATTTGTACTTCTTTAGTCCTATTGGAGCCCAAATGGACTTGTTTGATCCTAATAGAGCCCAAATGGACTTTTTAGGTCATATAGGACCTAACTGGGCCAATTTGTACTTCTTTGGTCCTATTGGAGCCCAAATGGACTTGTTTGACCCTAATATAGCCCAAATGGACTTGTTTGATCCTAATAGAGCCCAAATGGACTTGTTAGGTCGTAAAGGACCTAACTGGACCAATTTGTACTTCTTTGGTCCTATTGGAGCCCAAATGGACTTGTTTGATCCTAATAGAGACCAACTGGACATTTTAGGTTATATAGAACCTAACTGGGCCAATTTGTACTTATTTGGTCCTAATGGAGCCCAAATGGACTTGTTTGACCCTAATAGGGCCCAAATGGACTTGCTTGGTCATATAGGACCTAACTGGGCCATTTTGTACTTCTTTGGTCCTATTGGAGCCCAAATGGACTTGTTTGATCCTAATAGAGCCCAACTGGACATTTTAGGTCATATAGGACCTAACTATGCCAATTTGTACTTCTTTGGTCCTATTGGAGCCCAAATGGACTTGTTTGATACTAATAGAACCCAAATGGGCTTTTTAGGTCATATAGGACCTAATTGGGTCAATTTGTACTTCTTTGGTCCTAATGGAACCCAAATGGACTTGTTTGACCCTAATAGAGCCCAAATGGACTTGTTTGATCCTAGTAGAGCCCAAATGGACTTGTTTGGTCATATAGGACGTAACTGTGTCAATTTGTACTTCTTTGTTCCTATTGGAGCCCAAATGGACTTTTTTGATCCTAATAGTGCCCAAATGGACTTTTTAGGTCATATAGGACCTAATTGGGCCAATTTGTACTTCTTTGGTCCTAATGGAACCCAAATGGACTTGTTTGACCCTAATAGAGCCCAAATGGACTTGTTTGATCCTAATAGAGCCCAAATGGACTTGTTAGGTCATAAAGGACCTAACTGTGGCAATTTGTACTTCTTTGGTCCTATTAGAGCCCAAATGGACTTGTTTGATCCTAATAGAGCCCAAATGGACTTTTTAGGTCATATAGGACCTATCTGGGCCAATTTGTACATCTTTGGTCCTAATGGAGCCCAAATGGACTTGTTTGATCCTAATAGAGCACAAATGGACTTTTTAGGTCAAATAGGACCTAACTGGGCCGATTTGTACTTCTTTGGTCCTAATGGAGCCAAAATGGACTTCTTTGATCCTAATAGAGCCCATATGAACTATTTAGGACCTAATTGGGCCAATTGCCATGATCGGCCCAATTGTACTTCTTTGGTCCTAATAGATCCCAAATGGACTTTTTTGATCCTAGTGGAGCCCAAATGGACTTTTTAGGTCATATTGGGCCAATTTGTACTTCTTTGTTCCCTCACTTAAATGGGCCGATCGGGGCAATGAGCCCAAATGGACTTGTAAGTGCATAAATATAGCTACAGATAACGGCTTTTGGTGATCTTGTTGTCCCTAGAAGGATAAGGAAGAGACCTACAATTTCATGTTTCACAAGATTTGTTAAATTAGGCCAAAATCAAGGCTAAATTGGGTTCCAAGTTCTCGGGCGCGGATCAGTGCGTTGTGCCAATTTGTGCTTCTTTGGTCCTATTGGAGCCCAAATGGACTTGTTTGATCCTAATAGAGCCCAACTGGACATTTTAGGTCATATAGGACCAAACTGCGCCAATTTGTACTTCTTTGGTCCAATTGGAGCCCAAATGGACTTGTTTGATCATAATATAGCCCAAATGGACTTTTTAGGTCATATAGGACCTAACTGGGCCAATTTGTACTTCTTTGGTCCTAATGGAGCCCAAATGGACTTGTTTGACCCTAATAGAGCCGAAATGGACTTGTTTGATCCTAATAGAGCCTAAATGGACTTGTTAGGTCAGAAGGGACCTAATCGTGCCAATTTGTACTTCTTTGGTCCTATTGGAGCCCAAATGGACTTGTTTGATCCTAATAGAGCCAAAATGAACTTTTTAGGTCATATAGGACCTAACTTGGACAATTTGTACTTCTTTGGTCCTATTGGAGCCCAAATGGACTTGTTTGATCCTAATAGAGCCCAAATGGACTTTTAAGGTCATATAGTACCTAACTGGGCCAATTTGTACTTCTTTGGTCCTATTGGAGCCCAAATGGACTTGTTTGATCCTAATAGCCCCCAACTGGACATTTTAGGTCACATTGGACCTAACTGGGCCAATTTGTACTTCTTTGGTCCTATTGGAGCCCAAATGGACTTGTTTGATCCTAATAGAGCCAAAATGCACTTTTTAGGTCATATAGGAACTAACTGGGCCAATTTGTACTTCTTTGGTCCTAATGGAGCCCAAATGGACTTGTTAGGTAATATAGGACCTATATGGGCCAATTTGTACTTCTTTGGTCCAATTGGAGCCCAAATGGACTTGTTTGATCCTAATAGAGCCAAAATGCACTTTTTAGGTCATATAGGACCTAACGAGGCTAATTTGTACCTCTTTGGACCTATTGGAGCCCAAATGGACTTGTTTGACCCTAATAGAGCCCAACTGGACATTTTAGGTCATATAGGACCTAACTGTGCCAATTTGTACTTCTTTGGTCCTATTGGAACCCAAATGGACTTGTTTGATCCTAATAGAGCCCAAATGGACTTGTTTGATCCTAATAGTGCCCAAATGGACTTGTTAGGTCATAAAGGACCTAACTTGGCCAATTTGTACTTCTTTGGTCCTATTGGAGCCCAAATGGACTTGTTTGATCCTAATAGAGCCCAAATGTACTTTTTAGGTCATATAGGACCTATCTGGGCCAATTTGTACTTCTTTGGTCCTAATGGAGCCCAAATGGACTTGTTTGACCATAATAGAGCCCAAATGGACTTGTTTGATCCTAATAGAGCCCAAATGGACTTGTTTCATCCTAATAGAGCCCAAATGGACTTTTTAGGTCATATAGGACCTAACTGGGCGAATTTGTACTTCTTTGGTCCTAATGGAGCCCAAATGGACTTGTTTGAACCCAATAGAGCACAAATGGACCTTTTAGGTCAAATAGGACCTAACTGGGCCAATTTGTACTTCTTTGGTCCTAATGGAGCCAAAATGGACTTCTTTGAACCTAATAGAGCCCAAATGAACTATGTAGGACCTAATTGGGCCAAATGGACTTTTTAGGTCATATAGGACCTAACTGGGCCAATTTGTACTTCTTTGTTCCTTCACTTAAATGGGCCGATCGGGGCAATGAGCCCAGATGGACTTATTAGAGCATAAATATAGACTAAATCAAGACTAAATTGGGTCCCGAGTTCTCTGGCGCGGATCAGTGCGTTGTGCCAATTTGTACTTCTTTGGTCCTATTGGAGCCCAAATGGACTTGTTTGATACTAATAGTGCCAAACTGGACATTTTAGGTCATATAGGACCTAACTGGGCCAATTTGTACTTCTTTGGTCCTAATGGAGCCCAAATGGACTTGTTTGACCCTAATAGAGCCCAAATGGACTTGTTTGATCATAATAGAGCCCAAATGGACTTGTTAGGTCATAAATGACCTAACTGTGCCAATTTGTACTTCTTTTGTCCTATTGGAGCCCAAATGGACTTGTTTGATCCTAATAGAGCCCAAATGGACTTTTTAGGTCATATAGGACCTAATTGGGCCAATTTGTACTTCTTCGGTCCTAATGGAACCCAAATGGACTTGTTTGACCCTAATAGAGCCCAAATGGACTTTTTTGATCCTAATAGAGCCCAAATGGACTTGTTAGGTCATAAAAGACCTAACTGGGCCAATTTGTACTTATTTGGTCCTATTGGAGCCCAAATGGACTTGTTTGATCCTAATAGAGCCCAACTGGACATTATAGGTCATATAGGACCAAACTGGGCCAATTTGTACTTCTTTGGTCCAATTGGAACCCAAATGAACTTGTTTGATCATAATATAGCCCAAATGGACTTTTTAGGTCATATAGGACCTAACTGGGCCAATTTGTACTTCTTTGGTCCTAATGGAGCCCAAATGGACTTGTTTGATCCTAATAGAGCCAAAATGCACTTTTTAGGTCATATAGGACCTAACTGTGCCAATTTGTACTTCTTTGGTCCTATTGGATCCCAAATGGACTTGTTTGATCCTAATAGAGACCAAACGGACTTTTTAGGTCATATAGGACCTAACTGGGCCAATTTGTACTTCTTTGGTCCTATTGGAGCCCAAATGGACTTGTTTGATCCTAATAGAGCCCAACTGGACATTTTAGGTCATATAGAACCTAACTTGGCCAATTTGTACATCTTTGGTCCTAATGGAGCCCAAATGGACTTGTTTGATCCTAATAGAGTCCAAATGAACTTTTTAGGTCATATAGGACCTAAATGGGCCAATTTGTACTTCTTTGGTCCTATTGGAGCCCAAATGGACTTGTTTGATCCGAATAGAGCCCAAATGGACTTGTTAGGTCATATAGGACCTAACTGGGCCAATTTGTACTTCTTTGGTCCTATTGGAGCCCAAATGGACTTGTTTGATCCTAATAGAGCCCAAATGGACTTTTTTGGTCATACAGTACCTAATTGGGCCAATTTGTACTTTTTTGGTCCTATTGGAGCCCAAATGGACTTGTTTGATCCTAATAGAGCCAAAATGCACTTTTTAGGTCATATAGGACCTAACCGGGCCAATTTGTACTTCTTTGGTCCTAATGGAGCCCAAATGGACTTGTTTGATCCTAATAGAGCCCAAATGGACTTTTTAGGTCATATAGGACCTATCTGGGCCAATTTGTACTTCTTTGGTCCTATTGGAGCCCAAATGGACTTGTTTGATCCTAATAGTGCCAAAATGCACTTGTTAGGTCATATAGAACCTAACTGGGCCAATTTGTACTTCTTTGGTCCTAATGGAGCCCAAATGGACTTATTTGATCCTAATAGAGCCCAAATAGATTTTTTAGGTCATAAAGGACCTTACTTGTGCCAATTGGTACTTCTTTGGTCCTATTGGAGCCCAAATGGACTTGTTTGATCCTAGTAGAGCCCAAATGTACTTTTTAGTTCATATAGGACCTAAGTGGGCCAATTTATACTTCTTTGGTCCTAATGGATGCCAAATGTACTTGTTTGATCCTAATAGAGCCCCAATGGACTTGTTTGATCCTAACAAAGCCAAAATGCACTTGTTAGGTCTTAAAGGACCCTAATGGGCCAATTTCTACTTCATTGGTCCTATTGGAGCCCAAATCGACTTGTTTGATCCTAATAGAGCCCAAATGGACTTTTTAGGTCATATAGGTCCTAACTGGGCCAATTTGTACTTCTTTGGTCCCATTGGAACCCAAATGGACTTGTATGATCCTAATAGAGCCAAAATACACTTTTTAGGTCATATAGGACCTAACTGGCCCAATTTGTACTTCTTTGGTCCTATTGTATTCCAAATGGACTTGTTTGATCCTAATAGAGACCAAACGGACTTTTTAGGTCATATGGGACCTAACTGGGCCAATTTGTACTTCTTTGGTCCTATTGGAGCCCAAATGGACTTGTTTGATCCTAATAGAGCCCAAATGGACTTTTTAGGTCATAGAGCCCCTAAGCGGGCCAATTTGTACTTCTTTGGTCCTCTTGGATCCAAAATGGACTTGTTTGATCCTAATAGATCCAAAATACACTTTTTAGGTCATATAGGACCTAACTAGGCCAATTTGTACTTCTTTGGTCCTATTGGAGCGCAAATGGACTTGTTTGATCCTAATAGAGACAAACGGACTTTTTAGGTCATATAGGACCTAACTGGGCCAATTTGTACTTCTTTGATCCTAGTGGAGCCCAAATGGACTTGTTAGGTCATAAAGGACCTAATCTGGGCCAATTTATACTTCTTTGGTCCTAATGGAGCCCAAATGGATTTGTTTGACCCTAAAAGAGCCCAAATGGACTTTTTAGGTCATATAGAACCTAACTAGGCCAATTTGTACTTCTTTGGTCCTAATGGAGCCCAAATGGACTTGTTTGACCCCGATAGAGCCCAAATGGACTTGTTTGATCCTAATAGAGCCCAAATGGACTTGTAAGGTCATAAAGGACCTAATCGTGCCAATTTGTACTTCTTTGGTCCTATTGGAGCCCAAATGGACTTGTTTGATCCTAAGAGTGCCAAAATGCACTTGTTAGGTCATATAGACCTACTGGGCCAATTTGTACTTCTTTGGTCCTAATGGAGCGCAAATGGACTTGTTTGATCCTAATAGAGGCCAAATAGACTTTTTAGGTCATAAAGGACCTAACTGTGCCAATTGGTACTTCTTTGGTCCTATTGGAGCCCAAATGGACTTGTTTGATCCTAATAGAGCCCAAATGTACTTTTTAGTTCATATAGGACCTAAGTGGGCCAATTTATACTTCTTTGGTCCTAATGGAGGCCAAATCTACTTGTTTGATCCTAATAGAGCCTTAATGGACTTGTTTGATCCTAACTGAGCCAAAATGCACTTGTTATGTCATAAAGGACCTAAGCGGGGCCAATTTGTACTTCTTTGGTCCTATTGGAGCCTAAATGGACTTGTTTGATCCTAATAGAGCCCAAATGGACTTTTTAGGTCATAGAGGACCTA
>JAUPTC010000404.1:0-5000 GCA_030762895.1 Sophora flavescens
CGGGGGAGGCGGGTGCGGGGAAAAATGTGGGCATCGGAATGGGCCCGTTTTTGTGGGATTTTCCATGGTGTGTCGAGGCTTATGTGTGTGGCTCCTCGACCTTGGTTCTGGATGGACGTAGCGTTAGGTGATGCCCCCGGGCGGATCCACAACACGAAGGGACGCGTGATGGTTCGGATGTGACCAAGGTGGTTGGGGGGGGATCCCCAACACCAAACCGGTTGAAGGCTCATCGGAAAGGACCCTTGCAATGTGGCTGGCTCCCGTTTTAAAAATGTTGGCTTTCAAAATTTTGTCAATTTCGGTTTTTAAAAATGTTGGCTTTCGATATTTATCGATTTTGTGGGGTACTCGATGGTGTGGCGAGGCTGTGGGTGTGCGGCTCCTCGACCTTGGCTGTGGATGGACGTGGTGTTAGGTGATGATGCCTTAGGAGGCGGGCAGAAGCAGAAGGCAGGTGATCGTCTGAAGTGGCCTTGTAAGGGTGCTCAAACACCGGATCGTTGAAGCGCATTGGAAAGGATCCTCGCGACTTTGTTGGTTTTTAAAAATGTTGGCTTTCGATATTTATCAATTTTGTGGGGTACTCGATGGTGTGGCGGCTGTGGGTGTGCGGTTCCTCGACCTTGGTTGTGGATGGGCGTGGTGTTAGGTGATGATGCCTTAGGGGGGGGTAGAGAAGCAGAGAGGCGGGTGATCGTCTGAAGTGGCCATGTAAGGGGTGCTCAAACACGGATCGGCTGAAGGCGCATCGGAAAGGATCCTCGCGGCGTTGTTGGTTTTTAAAAATGTTGGCTTTCGATATTTATCAATTTTGTGGGGATTTTCGATGGTGTGGCGGAAAGTGTGGGTGCGCGGTTCCTCGACCTTGGTTGTGGATGGGCGTGGTGTTAGGTGATGCCTTAGGGGGGTGGGCAGAAGCACCAAAGGCGGTTGATCGTCTGAAGTGGCCTTGTAAGGGGTGCTTCGAACACCGGATCGGTGGCGCATCGGAAAGGATCCTCGCGTTGTTTTTGGATTTTAAAAATGTTGGCTTTTGATATTTATCAATTTTGCGGGGTGCTCAATGGTGTGGCAAAGGCTGTGGGTGTGCGGCTCCTCGACCTTGGTTGTGGATGGGCGTGGTGTTAGGTGATGCCTTAGGGGGGCGGGCGAAGCACCAAAGGCGGGTGATCGTCTGAAGTGGCCTTGTAAGGGTGCTCAAACACCGGGATCGGTGGCGCATCGGAAAGGATCCTTGCTATGTTTTTGGTTTTTAAAAATGTTGGCTTTCGATATTTATCAATTTCATGGGGTTTTTCTTTGTTGTGGCGATCTTTGTGGGTGCTGGCTCCTCGACCTTGGTTGTGGATGGGCGTGGTGTTAGGTGATGCCTTAGGGCGGGGCTGAAGCACTAAGAGATGGGTGATCGTCTGAAGTGGCCTTGTTAGGGGTGCCCGACACGGATCGGCTGTAGGTGCTTTGCATAGGATCCTTGTGATGTTTTGGTTTTTAAAAATAATTTATTTCAATTTTTTATCAATTTTGTGTTGTACTTGAAGGTGTGTCTAGGCTGTTGTTGAGCTGTTCCTTTACCTTGGTTGTGGATGGTCGTGGTGTTAGCTGATGCCTTCGGGGTGGGCGAAGCACCAAAGGCGGTTGATCGTCTGAAGTTGGCCTTGTAAGGGGTGCTCGAACACCGGATCGGTGGCGCATCGGAAAGGATCCTCGCGTTGTTTTTGGTTTTCAAAAATGTTGGCTTTTGATTTTTATCAATTTTGTGGGGTCCTCGATGGTGTGGCGAGGCTGTTGGGGTGCGGCTCCCGACCTTGGTTGTGGATGGGCGTGGTGTTAGGTGATGCCTTATGGGGCGGGCCGAACCACAAGGGCGGGTGTTCGTCTGAAGTGACCTTGGAAGTGGTGTCCAACACTAGATTGGCGAAGGTGCGGTTGAGAGGATCCTTGCGATGTTGTTGGTCAATCGATTTAAAAATGTCGGCCGGATATTTGGTGGCGCTGGCGATGCGGATGTGGTGCTTCGTTGCTTCCATGTGCTTGCTTGCCGTTGGCAATGCGGGCGTGGTTCGTTGGTTGCATTGCGTCTTGCAAGCGTGATGGCGTGTGAGTGGCGGTCGGGATGTTTGTGCTGGCTGGCTCCGTGCTCGTGGTCATCGAGCAGAGTGAGACATAAATCCATGTCGGCTTCGCCTTGTGTCGCGGTGGCCTTGGCGTGTGTTGTGGTTCTGTGTTACCTACCCATTTGGCGGTATTCATGTGCCTCGTAAGACTCGGTCCATCTAGGCTTCCTTTGTGAGGTTTAGTGGATTTGAAAGTAGTACTAGTGTTTCGCTTGTGTTGTGCGTTGTACAGCCCATGCGGTCATTGGTATCTCTTGTTCTCTTGGATGCGGTCCATGTGGCTAACGTGGGCTCTTGATTGTGCCCGTCGAGACCCTCGGAATTATCGTTTGCCATGAGCGGCGCTTCTTTGTGGTGCCTGGGTTGCTTTTTCGCTTGCGGTGACAACACTGCACGCCGGGCATAGTTGTTGGTGGATGCTACCTGGTTGATCTGCCGGTAGTCATATGCTTGTCTCAAAGATTAAGCCATGCATGTGTAAGTATGAACTAATTGATTGTGAAGCTGCGAATGGCTCATTAAATCGATTATAGTTTGTTTGATGGTATCTACTACTCGGATAACGTAGTAATTCTAGAGCTATCGTGCAACAAACCCCGACTTACGGAAGGGATGCATTTATTAGATAAAAGGTCGGCGCGAGCTCTGCATGTTGCTTTGATGATTCATGATAACTTCGTCCGTCCTTGCGGCCCTTGTGCGGCGACGCATCATTCAAATTTCTGCCCTATCAACTTTCGATGGTAGGATAGTGGCCTACCATGGTGGTGACGGGTGACGGAGGAGTAGGGTTCGATTAGGAGAGGAGCACGGCGGCTACCACATCCAAGGAAGGCGGCGGTAGCGCGCAAATTACCCAATCGACACGGGGAGGTAGTGACAATAAATAACAATACCGGGCTCATTGAGTGCAGTAATTGGAATAGTACAATCCAAATCCCTTACGAGGATCCATTGGAGGGCAAGTGCGGTGCCGGCGCGACGCGGTAATTCCGGCTCAATAGCGTATATTTAAGTTGTTGCGGTTAAAAAGCTCGTAGTTGGACCTTGGGTTGGGTCGATCGGTCCGCCTACGGTGTGCCGGTCGGCTCGTCCTCTGCCGGCGATGCGCTCCTGGCCTTAAGCTGGCCGGGTCGTGCCTCGCTGTTACTTTGAAGAAATTAGAGTGCTCAAAAGCAAGCCTACGCTCTGGATACATTAGCATGGGATAACACCACAGGATTCGATCCTATTGTGTTGGCCTTCGGGATCGGGTAATGATTAACGAGGGGACGATCGGGGGCATTACGTATTTCATAGTCGAGAGGTGAAATTCTTGGATTTATGAAAGGCGAACAAGCTGCGAAAGCATTTGCCAAGGATGTTTTCATTAATCAGAAGCGAAAGTTGGGGGCTCGAAGGCGATCGGATGCCGTCCTAGTCTCAACCATAAGCGATGCCGAGCCGGGGATCGGCGGATGTTGCTTTTAGGACTCATTTGGCACCTTATAAAATCAAAGTCTTTGGGTTCGGGGGAGTATGGTGCAAGGCTGAAACTTAAAGGAGTGTGACGGAAGGGCACCACGGGGAGTGGAGCCTGCGGCTTAATTTGACTCGACACGGGAAACTTACGAGGTCGGACATAGTAAGGATTGATGGCGAGAGCTCTTTCTTGATTCTATGGGTGGTGGTGCATGGCCGTTCTTAGTTGGTGGAAGCGATTTGTGCGGTTAATTCCGTTAACGAGCGAGACCTCGGCCTGCTAACTAGCTATGTGGAGGTAACCCTCCACGGCCGGCTTCTTAGAGGACTATGGCGCTCGAGGCCACGGAAGTTTGAGGCAATAGCAGTGCGTGATGCCCTTAGATGTTACGGGCGCCGCGCGCGCTACAGCGATGTATTCAACGAGTCTATAGCCTTGGCGAAGCCAGGCGGGTAATCTTTGAAATTTCATCGTGATGGGGATAGATCATTGCAATTGTTGGTCTTCAACGAGGAATTCCTAGTAAGCGCGAGTCATCGGCTCGCGTTGACTACGTCCCCGCCCTTTGTACACACCGCCGTCGCTCCTACCGATTGAATGGTCGGTGAAGTGTTGGATTGCGGCGGCGTGGGCGGTTCGCTGCGGCGGCGTTGTGAAGTCCCATTGAACCTTATCATTTAGAGGAAGGAGAAGTCGTAACAAGGTTTCCGTAGGTGAACCTGCGGAAGGATCATTGTCGAATCCTCACGAAGCAGTGCGACCCGTGAATTTGTTTGACTCCTTGGGTGCGGCTTGAGGTGCATGGTGCCTCGGTCCCCCAAGTGTTGGGAGGTGCCCTCCTCGTGCGGGCCCATCTGGCCCATTAACAAAACCCCGGCGCCGAATGCGCCAAGGAAATCGAGATTGTCTAGTCGTCCCCCTCGGCACGGAGGAGGCGGTGCCGTGTGGTGGCGTTGCGACAAGTGTATCCAAAGACTCTCGGCAGCGGATATCTCGGCTCTTGCATCGATGAAGAAGCGTGGCGAAATGCGATACTTGGTGTGAAGTGCAGAATCCGTGAACCATCGAGTCTTTGAGCATAGTTGCGCCGAAGCCATTAGGTGAGGACGCACGCTACAGGTGTCGCACATCGTTGCCCCAATGCCTCGGCCCTGTTGCTAGGCATAGTAAAGGGGGTGAATGTTGGCTTCCGTGGCGATGCCTCGCGGTTGGCTGAAAGTGAGTCCGTGGTGGAGTGCGCGCGCGATGGATGGTGGTTGAGTAAGAGCTCGAGGCCGTCGTGTGTGTCACCCCTACCCGGATTTGTGACTCTTTGACCCATGGCGGCCGTTGGCTGCCCGCGCGGGACCTCAGGTCGGGCGGGGCTACCCGCTGAGTTTAAGCATATCAATAAGCGGAGGAAAAAAAAACTAACAAGGATT
>JAUPTC010000404.1:10000-17500 GCA_030762895.1 Sophora flavescens
GCTCGGTGTGGTGCACGAATTCATGGTTTGGCTCGGTGTGGTGCACGGACTCGACTTGGCTCGGTGTGGTGCACGGTTCAGCTGGCTCGGTGTGGTGCGGATTCATGGTTTGGCTCGGTGTGGTGCACAGATTCTGATTTGGCTCGGTGTGATGCACGATTTCGACTTGGCGATGCGGTGCGATTCTGACCTGGCTCGGTGTGGTGCGGTGTGGTGTGCCGGATTCTGACTTAGCTCGATGCGGTGCACGGATTCATGGTTTGGCTCGGTGTGGTGCGGATTCCGACTTGGCTCGGTGTGGTGCCGGATTCCTGATTTGGCTCGGTGTGATGCACAGATTCTTGACTTGGCGATGCGGTGCACGGGTTCCGACCTGGCTCGGTGTGGTGCGGTGTGGTGCGGATTCTGACTTGGCTCGATGGTGCACAGATTCATGGTTTGGCTCGGTGTGGTGCGCGGATTCCGACTGGCTCGGTGTGGTGCAGGATCGATTTGGCTCGGTGTGGTGCGCGGATTCCGACTTGGCGGTCGTGCACGATTCACGACTTGGCTCGGTGTGGTTCACCATGGTGCACCAATTCATGGTTTGGCTTGTGTGGTGCACAGATTCACGACTGGCTCGGTGTGGTGCACAGATTCACGACTTGCCGATGCGGTGCACGATTCCTGACTTGGCTCGGTGTGGTGCCGGATTCATGGTTTGGCTTCGGTGGGTGCGGATTCCCGATTGGCTCGATGCGGTGACAGATTCACGACCTGGCTCGGTGTGGTGCACAAATTCATGACCTGGCAGTGCGGTGCACGAATTCTGGTTTGGCGGTGTGGTGCACGATTCACGACTTGGCTCGGTGTGGTTCACCATGGTGCACGATTCATGGTTTGGCTCGGTGTGGTGGCTCGGTGTGGTTTTGCAGATTCACGACTTGGCTCGATGCGGTGCACAGATTCATGATTTGGCTCGGTGTGGTAAGCAGATTCACGACCTGGCTTCGGTGTGGTGCACGATTCACGACCTGGCTTCGGTGTGGTGCCGGATTCTGACTTGGCTCGGTCGGTGCACCATATCCGAGCATCGGCGAGGCAAATGTTGCGATACAAGCTTGAGAGCTTTCCCTTGACCCCCCTAGACTTTTTAGAAGGCGTGGTGGAAAAGCAAACATTTAAACCAGGGTCCACCACATGTTTAAGTATGCTAGTATACCACATTTAGGCTAAAAGTTCCCACAACTCCAACCCCTCAATGAAATGCTACGAAATTTGGTGGTAAATCTGGAAATAATATAGCAAGAGTGCATGCAAAAAATCACGTCAAAATTCAAATTGTAACCTAGGTCCCTTATCGCATATCCCGATTTCGGTTGGAAATTCACAAAATATCGAATCCTTAATGAAATGCCACGAAACTTGGTGGTAAATCTGGAAATAATATAGCAAGAGTGCCTGCAAAAAATCAGGTCAAAATTCAATTTGTAACCTAGGTCCCTTGTCGGAAATTCGTGATTTCGGTTGAAAAAATCATAAAAAATCAAAACCTTAATGAAATGCCACGAAACTTTGTGGGCACCTTGGGAATAGTATAAGTAGTGTACCTGCAAAAAATCAGCTCAAAATTCGATGGATAGACCCATTTTTTGATTTTCGGGAAATTTTCGGTTTTCCACTTTGAAAATTCATTAAAAAAAAATGGTATGGTGAAAAATTCTGTAAATTTTTCAGCCACTAGATACCATAGTCATAAGCATTCCTGCAAAAAATCAGGCCAAAATTCGACCTCTAGCTTGGAAAAAAATAGTATGTCTCCCGGCCAAAAAAGGATGTCTTGTCTTTGAAAGTGGGTCTTTGCATATTATGCTATTATAGGGGGAGAGGTGCGGCGACCACGACACGGTGCCAGCGTGGTGCACCATGGTCCAACCCCCAATGCCCGTTCAATTATCCCCAACATTGAACATCGTCCTTGCCCACGACATGGAAGGTGACTACGGCGCGGTCATCTTGGCCAAAGCCCGACCGTGGGGCGGGCGCGGCGGCGGGGGGCGGGGGGAGGTGGGCCCAGGCGGCGGCGGGGCGGGTGCGGGGAAAAATGTGGGCATCGGAATGGATCGTTTTTGTGGGATTTTCCATGGTGTGTCGAGGCTTATGGGTGTGGCTCCTCGACCTTGGTTGTGGATGGACGTTGCGTTAGGTTATGCCCTTCGGGGCGGATCCACAACACGAAGGGACGCGTGATGGTTCGGATGTGACCAAGGTGGTTGGGGGGGGGATCCCCAACACCAAGCGGTTGAAGAGCTCATCGGAAAGGACCCTTGCAATGTGGCTGGCTCCCGTTTTAAAAATGTTGGCTTTCAAAATTTTGTCAATTTCGGTTTTTAAAAATGTTGGCTTTCGATATTTATCGATTTTGTGGGGTACTCGATGGTGTGGCGAGGCTGTGGGTGTGCGGCTCCTCGACCTTGGCTGTGGATGGACGTGGTGTTAGGTGATGATGCCTTAGGAGGCGGCGAAGCAGAAGGCGGGGTGATCGTCTGAAGTGGCCTTGTAAGGGGTGCTCAAACACCGGATCGGTGGCGCATTGGAAAGGATCTCGCGGCGTTGTTGGTTTTTAAAAATGTTGGCTTTCGATATTTATCTATTTTGTGGGGTACTCGATGGTGTGGCGGGCTGTGGGTGCGCGGTTCCTCGACCTTGGTTGTGGATGGGCGTGGTGTTAGGTGATGATGCCTTAGGGGGTAGAGCAGAAGCAGAGAGGCGGGTGATCGTCTGAAGTGGCCATGTAAGGGGTGCTCAAACACAGGTCGGCTGGCGCATCGGAAAGGATCCTCGCGTGGTTGTTGGTATTTTAAGATGTTGGGTTTGGATATTTGTGATTTGTGTGGGGTACTCGATGGTGTGGCGGGGCTGTGGGTGCGCGGTTCCTCGACCTTGGTTGTGGATGGGCGTGGTGTTAGGTGATGCCTTAGGGGTGGGCGAAGCACCAAAGGCGGTTGATCGTCTGAAGTGGCCTTGTAAGGGGTGCTCGAACACCGGATCGGTGGCGCATCGGAAAGGATCCTCGCGTTGTTTTTGGATTTTAAAAATGTCGGCTTTGGTTACTTATCAATTTTGCGGGGTTCTCAATGGTGTGGCAAGGCTGTGGGTGTGCGGCTCCTCGACCTTGGTTGTGGATGGGCGTGGTGTTAGGTGATGCCTTCGGGCGGGCGGGCGAAGCACCAGAAGGCGGGTGATCGTCTGAAGTGGCCTTGTAAGGGTGCTCAAACACCGGATCGGTGAAGGCGCATCGGAAAAGGATCCTTGCTATGTTTTTGGTTTTTAAAAATGTTGGCTTTCGATATTTATCAATTTCATGGGTTTTTATTTGTTGTGGAGTTGATGAGGGTGCAGTTCCCATCGACCTTGGTTGTGGATGGACGTGGTGTTAGGTGATGCCTTAGGGGCGGGGCTGAAGCACTAAGAGATGGGTGATACGTCCTGAAGTGGCCTTGTTAGGGGTGCCCACACACGGATCGGTGAAGGTGCATTGCAAAGGATCCTTGTGATGTTTTGGTTTTTAAAAATAATTGATTTCCATATTTTATCAATTTTGTGGGGTACTTGAAGGTGTGGCAAGGCTGTGGGTGCGCGGTTCCTTGACCTTGGTTGTGGATGGGCGTGGTGTTAGGTGATGCCTTCGGGGTGGGCGAAGCACCAAGAAGGCGGTTGATCGTCCTGAAGTGGCCTTGTAAAGGGTGCTCGAACACCGGATCGGTGGCGCATCGGAAAAGGATCCTCGCGTTGTTTTTGGTTTTCAAAAATGTTGGCTTTTGATTTTTATCAATTTTGTGGGGTCCTGGTTGGTGTGGCGAGGCTTTTGGGGTGCGGCTCCCGACCTTGGTTGTGGATGGGCGTGGTGTTAGGTGATGCCTTATGGGGCGGGCCGAACCACAAGGGCGGGTGTTCGTCTGAAGTGACCTTGGAAGTGGTGTCCAACACTAGATTGGCGAAGGTGCGGTTGGAAGGATCCTTGCGATGTTGTTGGTCAATCGATTTAAAAATGTCGGCCGGATATTTGGTCGCGCTGGCGATGCGGATGTGGTGCTTCGTTGCTTCCATGTGCTTGCTTGCCGTTGGCAATGCGGGCGTGGTTCGTTCGGTTGCATTGCGTCTTGCAAGCGTGATGGCGTGTGAGTGGCGGTCGGGATGTTTGTGCTGGCTGGCTCCGTGCTCGTGGTCATCGAGCGGTCGAGACATAAATCCATGTCGGCTTCGCCTTGTGTCGCGGTGGCCTTGGCGTGTGTTGTGGTTCTGTGTTACCTACCCATTTGGCGGTATTCATGTGCCTCGTAAGACTCGGTCCATCTAGGCTTCCTTTGTGAGGTTTAGTGGATTTGAAAGTAGTACTAGTGTTTCGCTTGTGTTGTGCGTTGTACAGCCCATGCGGTCATTGGTATCTCTTGTTCTCTTGGATCGCGGTCCATGTGGCTAACGTGGGCTCTTGATTGTGCCCGTCGAGACCCTCGGAATTATCGTTTGCCATGAGCGGCGCTTGCTTTGTGGTGCCTGGGTTGCTTTTTCGCTTGCGGTGACAACACTGCACGCCGGGCATAGTTGTTGGTGGATGCTACCTGGTTGATCTGCCGGTAGTCATATGCTTGTCTCAAAGATTAAGCCATGCATGTGTAAGTATGAACTAATTGATTTGTGAAGCTGCGAATGGCTCATTAAATCGATTATAGTTTGTTTGATGGTATCTACTACTCGGATAACGTAGTAATTCTAGAGCTAATCGTGCAACAAACCCCGACTTACGGAAGGGATGCATTTATTAGATAAAAGGTAAGCGCGAGGCTCTGCTGTTGCTTTGATGATTCATGATAACTTCGTCCGTCCTTACGGCCCTTGTGCGGCGACGCATCATTCAAATTTCTGCCCTATCAACTTTCGATGGTAGGATAGTGGCCTACCATGGTGGTGACGGGTGACGGAGAAGTGGGGTTCGATTAGGAGAGGAGCACGGCGGCTACCACATCCAAGGAAGGCAGCGGCGCGCGCAAATTACCCAATCGACCCGGGGAGGTAGTGACAATAAATAACAATACCGGGCTCATTGAGTGCGGTAATTGGAATAGTACAATCCAAATCCCTTAACGAGGATCCATTGGAGGGCAAGTGCGGTGCCGGCGGCGCGGTAATTCCAGCTCAATAGCGTATATTTAAGTTGTTGCGAGTTAAAAAGCTCGTAGTTGGACCTTGGGTTGGGTCGATCGGTCCGCCTACTTGGTGTGCCGGTCGGCTCGTCCCCTGCCGGCGATGCGCTCCTGGCCTTAAGCTGGCGGGTCGTGCCTCGTATTGTTACTTTGAAGAAATTAGAGTGCTCAAAAGCAAGCCTACGCTCTGGATACATTAGCATGGGATAACACCACGGGATTCTGATCCTATTGTGTTGGCCTTCGGGATCGGAGTAATGATTAACGAGGGGACGATCGGGGGCATTCGTATTTCATAGTCAGAGGTGAAATTCTTGGATTTATGAAAGAGCGAACAAGCTGCGAAAGCATTTGCCAAGGATGTTTTCATTAATCAGAAGCGAAAGTTGGGGGCTCGAAGGCGATCGGATACCGTCCTAGTCTCAACCATAAGCGATGCCGAGCCGGGGATCGGCGGATGTTGCTTTTAGGACTCGCTGGCACCTTATGAGAAATCAAAGTCTTTGGGTTCGGGGGAGTATGGTCGCAAGGCTGAAACTTAAAGGAATGTGACGGAAGGGCACCACCGGGAGTGGAGCACTGCGGCTTAATTTGACTCAACACGGGGAAACTTACGAGTCGGACATAGTAAGGATTAGTGGTGAGAGCTCTTTCTTGATTCTATGGGTGGTGGTGCATGGCCGTTCTTAGTTGGTGGAAGCGATTTGTCCGGTTAATTCCGTTGACGAGCGAGACCTCGGCCTGCTAACTAGCTATGTGGAGGTAACCCTCCACGGCCGGCTTCTTAGAGGGACTATGGCGCTCGAGGCCACGGAAGTTTGAGGCAATAACAGTGCAGTGATGCCCTTAGATGTTTACGGGCGCCGCGCGCTACGCGATGTATTCAACGAGTCTATAGCCTTGGCGAAGCAGGGCGGGTAATCTTTGAAATTTCATCGTGATGGGGATAGATCATTGCAATTGTTGGTCTTCACGAGGAATTCCTAGTAAGCGCGAGTCATCAGCTCGCGTTGACTACGTCCCTGCCCTTTGTACACACCGTCCGTCGCTCCTACCGATTGAATGGTTCGGTGAAGTGTTCGGATTGCGGTGACGTGGGCAGTTCGCTACCGGCGACGTTGTGATAAGTCCACTGAAACTTATCATTTAGAGGAAGGAGAAGTCGTAACAAGGTTTCCGTAGGTGAACCTGCGGAAGGATCATTGTCGAATCCTCACAAAGCAGTGCGGCCCGTGAATTTGTTTGACTCCTTGGGTGTGACTTGAGGTGCATGGTGCCTCGGTCCCCCAAGTGTTGGGAGGTGCCCTCCTCGTGCGGGCCCATCCTGGCCCATTAACAAAACCCCCGTGCCGAATGCGCCAAGAAATCGAGATTGTCTAGTCGTCCCCCTCGGCACGGAGGAGGCGGTGCCGTGTGGTGGCGTTGCGACAAGTGTATCCAAAGACTCTCGGCAGCGGATATCTCGGCTCTTGCATCGATGAAGAAGCGTGGCGAAATGCGATACTTGGTGTGAAGTGCAGAATCCGTGAACCATCGAGTCTTTGAGCATAAGTTGCGCCGAAGCCATTAGGGTGAGGACACGCTACAGGTGTCGCACATCGTTGCCCCAATGCCTCGGCCCCTGTTGCTAGGCATAGTAAAGGGTGAATGTTGGCTTCCGTGAGCGATGCCTCGCGGTTGGCTGAAAAGTGAGTCCGTGGTGGAGTGCGCCGCGATGGATGGTGGTTGAGTAAGAGCTCGAGGCCGATCGTGTGTGTCACCCCTACCGGTTTGTGACTCTTTGACCCATGGCGGCCGTTGGCTGCCCCGGCGGGACCTCGAGGTCAGGCGGGGCTACCCGCTGAGTTTAAGCATATCAATAAGCGGAGGAAAAAGAAACTAACAAGGATTCCCTTAGTAGCGCGGCGAGCAGGGAAGAGCCCACCATGAGAATCGGTCGCCATCGGCGTCCCAGATTGTAGTCGGAGGCGTCCTCGGTGGCGGGCCGGGCCCAAGTCCCCTGGAAGAGGCGCGGAGAAGGTGAAAGCCCCGTCGTGCCGGACCCTGTCGCACCACAGCGCTGTCGCGAGTCGGGTTGTTTGGGAATGCAGCCCCAATCGGGCGGTAAATTCCGTCAAGGCTAAATCTTGGCGAGGGCGATGGCGAACAAGTACCGCGAGGAAAGATGAAAAGGACTTTGAAAAAGAGAGTCAAGAGTGCTTGAAATTGTCGGGAGGGAAGCGGATGGGGGCGGCGATGTGCCTCGGTCGGATGTGGGCGCGCGAGCGATGCCTTGTCGACTTCGGGGCATTGGCCAAGCAGCGTTGTGATGGTGGCC
>JAUPTC010000404.1:20000-27500 GCA_030762895.1 Sophora flavescens
TGATTCGCACAATTGGTCGTCGCGCTTGGTTGAAAAGCGATGATGTGTGGCTACCGTGCGTTGGATTATGGCCTGAAACGCCTCTAAGTCGAGAATCCGGGCTAGAAGCGATCGTGCGCCGTCGCCCGTTTTGCCGACCAGCGGTGGGGGCCTAGGCCCCCCCGCGACGCGTCGTGCGTTGGTGAACCCAGCGGGGCGATGAGCCTCGTTGGGGCGCCTTGAAGCGCAATTCCCCCCCAGGCGGCGGGTAGAATCGCTGCGGGCGACTTAAATACGCGACGGGGTATTGTAAGTGGCGAGTGGCCTTCTTTGCCACGATCCTTGAATTCAGCCCCAGCCGCTTCGATTCGTCCCTCCCCACCCCACGCCCCGCCCTCCCGTCGGTTTGGCCCAAGTCGGCGAGAGGTTAGGCGGGTTGCCAAAAAGTGTCGCGAGAAGCCAAGGAAGCGAGGGGCGATTGTCGAGTGCCGTGAAGCGGGTCAAAGCGCCCGTCTGGTGGCGTGTGGCTCGGCCACAGGTGCCGTGGTCGGTCCATGATGCTCGACATGGCATCATTCGATGCTTAGTCCTGGTGCATCGGGCACGAGGTCCCCGATGCTCGTGATGCCGTCGAGGCTCGGTCGGTGCGGTGGGGAATCAAGGATGCATGGAGTGCAGTGAGCAGGGTACATGTCCCCTGGTGTGGGCGAAAATTCGCCACCTTCATGAAATGCCACGAGACAATGGAGGAACCTTCGGGATAACATTCTTAGCGTGCCTGCAAAAAAACAGACTCAAAATTCAATTTGTAGCTTAGTTTCCTTGTATCCAAATTGTCGCAGTGTCACGATTTCGGTTGAAAAATCACAAAAAATCGAAACCTTCATGAAATGCCACGAAACTTGGTGGTAAATCTGGAAATAATATAGCAAGAGTGCCTGCAAAAATTCAGGTCAAAATTCAACTTGTAACCTAGGTCCCTTATCGCATATCCACGATTTCGGTTGGAAAATCACAAAAAATCGAAACCTTCATGAAATGCCACGAAACTTGGTGGTAAATCTGGAAATAATATAGCAAGAGTGCCTGCAAAAAATCAGGTCAAAATTCAACTTGTAACCTAGGTCCCTTGTCGGAAATTCGTGATTTCGGTTGAAAAATCATAAAAAATCAAAACCTTAATGAAATGCCACGAAACTTTGTGGGCACCTTGGGAATAGTATAAGTAGTGTACCTGCAAAAAATCAGCTCAAAATTCGATGGATAGACCCATTTTTTGATTTTCGGGAAATTTTCGGTTTTCCACTTTGAAAATTCATTAAAAAGAAATGGTATGGTGAAAAATTCTGTAAATTTTTCAGCCACTAGATACCATAGTCATAAGCATTCCTGCAAAAAATCAGGCCAAAATTCGACCTCTAGCTTGGAAAAAAAGAGTATGTCTCCCGATCAAAAAGGATGTCTTGTGGTGGTAAATGGGTCTTTGCATATTATGCTATTATAGGGGGAGAGGTGCGGCTGACCACGACACAGTGCCAAGCCTGGTGCATCATGGTCCCGACCCCCCCAACGCCCGTGCAATGATCCCCAACATTGCACATCGACCTTGCCCACGGCGTGAAGGTGACTACGGCGAGGTCATCTTAAGCCAAGCCAGACTCCGTGGGGCGGGCGCGAGTGGGCCACGGGCGGCATAGGGGGCGGGTGCGGGGGAAAAATGTGGGCATCGGATTGGATCGTTTTTGCTATTACAGGGGGGAGGTGCCTGGCTATTATATATATATATATATATATATATTATATATATAGTAGTAGTAGTAGTAGTTGTAGTTGTAGTTGTTATCTCGGTGACAGCTAACTCCAACCCGGCTTAGATCGGCCCCGGTCGGTGCACGTGATGCACCAGATTCCAGACTCGGTCGGTGCGGAAAGGAACCAAGGGAACGAAGGAATGGTGCAAGACACGAGTCCCGGGTGCACCATGTTCGGATTCGGCTCGGTCGGTGCGGGCGGGAACCAAGGTAGCCAGGTTATGGTGCGATTCTCCGACTTGGCTCGGTGTGGTGCACGGTTATATGATTTGTCTCGGGGTGGTGCACAGATTCATGGTTTGGCTCGGTGTGGTGCATCAGATTCATGGTTTGGCTCGGTGTGGTGCACGGACTCGACTTGGCTCGGTGTGGTGCACGATTCATGACCTGGCTTCGGTGTGGTGCACGGATTCATGGTTTGGCTTCGGTGTGGTGCACAGATTCCTGATTTGGCTCGGTGTGATGCACGATTCCTGACTTGGCGATGCGGTGCCGGATTCTGACCTGGCTCGGTGTGGTGCGGTGTGGTGCGGATTCCTGACTTGGCTCGAGGCGGTGCACCAGATTCATGGGTTGGCTCGGTGTGGTGCCGGATTCTGACGGCTCGGTGTGGTGCCGGTTCCGATTTGGCTCGGTGTGATGCACGGATTCTTGACTTGGCCGATCTGGTGCACGATTCTGACCTGGCTCGGTGTGGTGCGGTGTGGTGCCGGATTCTGACTTGGCTCGATGCGGTGCACAGATTCATGGTTTGGCTCGGTGTGGTGCACGGATTCCTGACTTGGCTCGGTGTGGTGCGGATCCTGATTTGGCTCGGTGTGGTGCGCGGATTCCGACTTGGCGGTCTCGTGCACAGATTCATGACTTGGCTCAGTGTGGCCAACCATGGTGCACCAGATTCATGGTTTGGCATGGTGTGGTGCAACAGATTCCTGACTTGGCTCGGTCTGGTGCAACAGATTCGTGATTTGGCTATGTGTGGTGCACCAGATTCATGACTTGGCTCGGTGTGGTGCCGGATTCATGGTTTGGCTCGGTGGTGGGTGTGGTGCGGTTCGTTGACTGATTTGGGCCTTCGATGCATTGCACTCACGATTCGACCTGGCTCGGTGTGGTGCACAGATTCATGACCTGGCAGTGCGGTGCACGATTCTGGTTTGGCTGGGTGTGGTGCAACAGATTCACGACTTGGCTCGGTGTGGTTCACCATGGTGCCCAGATTCATGGTTTGGCTCGGTGTGGTGGCTCGGTGTGGTTTACCAGATTCACGACTTGGCTCGATGCGGTGCACAGATTCATGATTTGGCTCGGTGTGGTAAAGCAGATTCACGACCTGGCTTCGGTGTGGTGCACGATTCACGACCTGGCTCGGTGTGGTGCGGATTCCGACTTAGCTCGGTCGGTGCACCATATCCGAGCATCGGCGGGCAAATGTTGCGATACAAGCTTGAGAGCTTTCCCTTGACCCCCCTAGACTTTTTAGAAGGCGTGGTGGAAAAGCAAACACTGTAAACCGGGGGTCCACCACATGTTTAAGTATGCTAGTATACCACATTTCGGCTAAAAGTTCCCACAACTCCAACCCCTCAATGAAATGCTACGAAATTTGGTGGTAAATCTGGAAATAATATAGCAAGAGTGCCTGCAAAAATTCAGGTCAAAATTCAACTTGTAACCTAGGTCCTTATCGCATATCCTTGATTTCGGTTGGAAAATCACAAAAAATCGAAACCTTCATGAAATGCCACGAAACTTGGTGGTAAATCTGGAAATAATATAGCAAGAGTGCCTGCAAAAAATCAGGTCAAAATTCAATTTGTAACCTAGGTCCCTTGTCGGAAATTCGTGATTTCGGTTGAAAAATCATAAAAAATCAAAACCTTAATGAAATGCCACGAAACTTTGTGGGCACCTTGGGAATAGTATAAGTAGTGTACCTGCAAAAAATCAGCTCAAAATTCGATGGATAGACCCATTTTTTGATTTTCGGGAAATTTTCGGTTTTCCACTTTGAAAATTCATTAAAAAAAAATGGTATGGTGAAAAATTCTGTAAATTTTTCAGCCACTAGATACCATAGTCATAAGCATTCCTGCAAAAAATCAGGCCAAAATTCGACCTCTAGCTTGGAAAAAAGAGTATGTCTCCCGGCCAAAAAGGATGTCTTGTCTTTGAAAGTGGGTCTTTGCATATTATGCTATTATTAGGGGGAGAGGTGCCGGCTGACCACGACCTGGTGCCAAGCGTGGTGCACCATGGTCCAACCCCCCAACGCCCGTGCAATGATCCCCAACATTGCACATCGTCCTTGCCCACGACATGGAAGGTGACTGGCGGGTCATCTTCGGCCAAGCCCGACCGTGGGCGGGGCGCGGGGGCGCGGGGCGGGGCGGGCGGGCAGGGGTGGCCACGGGCGCGGGGGGGAGGCGGGTGCGGGGAAAAATGTGGGCATCGGAATGGGCCGTTTTTGTGGGATTTTCCATGGTGTGTCGAGGCTTATGGGTGTGGCTCCTCAACCTTGGTTGTGGATGGACGTTGCGTTAGGTTATGCCCATCTAGGCGGATCCACAACACGAAGGGAAGCGTGATGGTTCGGATGTGACCAAGGTGGTTGGGGGGGATCCCCAACACCAAGCGGTTGAAGGCTCATCGGAAAGGACCACTTGCAATGTGGTGGCTCCGTTTTAAAAATGTTGGCTTTCAAAATTTTGTCAATTTCGGTTTTTAAAAATGTTGGCTTTCGATATTTATCGATTTTGTAGGGGTACTCGATGGTGTGGCGAGGCTGTGGGTGTGCGGCTCCTCGACCTTGGCTGTGGATGGGCGTGGTGTTAGGTGATGATGCCTTAGGGGGGAGCAGAAGCAGAAGGCGGGTGATCGTCTGAAGTGGCCTTGTAAGGGTGCTCAAACACCGGATCGGTGAAGGCGCATTGGAAAGGATCCTCGCGGCGTTGTTGGTTTTTAAAAATGTTGGCTTTCGATATTTATCAATTTTGTGGGGTACTCGATGGTGTGGCGGTGTGGGTGCGCGGTTCCTCGACCTTGGTTGTGGATGGGCGTGGTGTTAGGTGATGATGCCTTAGGGGGTAGAGCAGAAGCAGAGGCGGGTGATCGTCTGAAGTGGCCATGTAAGGGTGCTCAAACACCCGGATCGGCTGAAGCGCATCGGAAAGGATCCTCGCGGCGTTGTTGGTTTTTAAAAATGTTGGCTTTCGATATTTATCAATTTTGTGGGGTATTCTCGATGGTGTGGCGGCTGTGGGTGCGCGGTTCCTCGACCTTGGTTGTGGATGGGCGTGGTGTTAGGTGATGCCTTAGGGGTGGGCGAAGCACCAAAGGCGGTTGATCGTCTGAAGTGGCCTTGTAAGGGTGCTTCGAACACCGGATCGGTGAGCGCATCGGAAAGGATCCTCGCGTTGTTTTTGGATTTTAAAAATGTTGGCTTTTGATATTTATCAATTTTGCGGGGTGCTCAATGGTGTGGCAAGGCTGTGGGTGTGCGGCTCCTCGACCTTGGTTGTGGATGGGCGTGGTGTTAGGTGATGCCTTAGGGGCGGGCGAAGCACCAAAGGCGGGTGATCGTCTGAAGTGGCCTTGTAAGGGTGCTCAAACACCGGATCGGTGAAGGCGCATCGGAAAGGATCCTAGCTATGTTTTTGGTTTTTAAAAATGTTGGCTTTAGATATTTATCAATTTCATGGGTTTTTCTTTGTTGTGGCGTCTTTGTGGGTGCCTGGCTCCTCGACCTTGGTTGTGGATGGGCGTGGTGTTAGGTGATGCCTTAGGGGCGGGCTGAAGCACTAAGAGATGGGTGATCGTCTGAAGTGGCCTTGTTAGGGGTGCCCAACACCGGATCGGTGAAGGTTAATTGCAAAGGATCCTTGTGATGTTTTGTTTTTTAAAAATAATTGATTACCATATTTTATCAATTTTGTGGGGTGCTCGATGGTGTGGCAAGGCTGTGGGTGCGCGGTTCCTTGACCTTGGTTGTGGATGGGCGTGGTGTTAGGTGATGCCTTCCGGGGTGGGCGAAGCACCAAAAGGCGGTTGATCGTCTGAAGTGGCCTTGTAAGGGTGCTCGAACACGAGATCGGTGGCGCATCGGAAAGGATCCTTGAGTTGTTTTTGTTTTTAAAAAATCTTGTTTTTGATATTTTATCTATTTTTTTGGGTACTCGATGGTGTGGCGAGGCTGTTGGGGTGCGGCTCCCGACCTTGGTTGTGGATGGGCGTGGTGTTAGGTGATGCCTTATGGGGCGGGCCGAACCACAAGGGCGGGTGTTCGTCTGAAGTGACCTTGGAAGTGGTGTCCAACACTAGATTGGCGAAGGTGCGGTTGAGAGGATCCTTGCGATGTTGTTGGTCAATCGATTTAAAAATGTCGGCCGGATATTTGGTCGTGCCTGGCGATGCGGATGTGGTGATTCTCGTTGCTTCCATGTGCTTGCTTGCCGTTGGCAATGGTGGGTGTGGTTCGTTCGGTTGCATTACGTCTTGCATACGTGATGGCATGTGAGTGGCGGTCGGGATGTTTGTGCTGGCTGGCTCCTGTGCTCGTGGTCATCGAGCGGTCGAGACATAAATCCATGTCGGCTTCGCCTTGTGTCGCGGTGGCCTTGGCGTGTGTTGTGGTTCTGTGTTACCTACCCATTTGGCGGTATTCATGTGCCTCGTAAGACTCGGTCCATCTAGGCTTCCTTTGTGAGGTTTAGTGGATTTGAAAGTAGTACTAGTGTTTCGCTTGTGTTGTGCGTTGTACAGCCCATGCGGTCATTGGTATCTCTTGTTCTCTTGAATGCGGTCCATGTGGCTAACGTGGGCTCTTGATTGTGCCCGTCGAGACCCTCGGAATTCTCGTTTGCCATGAGCGGCGCTTGCTGTGGTGCACTGGGTTGCTTTTCGCTTGCGGTGACAACACTGCACGCCGGGCATAGTTGTTGGTGGATGCTACCTGGTTGATCCTGCCGGTAGTCATATGCTTGTCTCAAAGATTAAGCCATGCATGTGTAAGTATGAACTAATTGAGGCTGTGAAGCTGCGAATGGCTCATTAAATCGATTATAGTTTGTTTGATGGTATCTACTACTCGGATAACTAGTAGTAATTCTAGAGCTAATCGTGCAACAAACCCCGACTTACGGAAGGGATGCATTTATTAGATAAAAGGTCGGCGCGAGCTCTGCTGTTGCTTTGATGATTCATGATAACTTCGTCCGTCCTTACGGCCCTTGTGCGGCGACGCATCATTCAAATTTCTGCCCTATCAACTTTCGATGGTAGGATAGTGGCCTACCATGGTGGTGGCGGGTGGCGGAGAAGTGGGGTTCGATTCGGAGAGGAGCACGGCGGCTACCACATCCAAGGAAGGCGGCGGCGCGCAAATTACCCAATCGACGACGGGGAGGTAGTGACAATAAATAACAATACCGGGCTCATTGAGTGCAGTAATTGGAATGAGTACAATCCAAATCCCTTAACGAGGATCCATTGGAGGGCAAGTGCGGTGCCGGCGACGCGGTAATTCCAGCTCCAATAGCGTATATTTAAGTTGTTGCGGTTAAAAAGCTCGTAGTTGGACCTTGGGTTGGGTCGATCGGTCCGCCTACGGTGTGCCCGGTCGGCTCGTCCTCTGCCGGCGATGCGCTCTGGCCTTAAGCTGGCGGGTCGTGCCTCCGTATTGTTACTTTGAAGAAATTAGAGTGCTCAAAGC
>JAUPTC010000404.1:32500-40000 GCA_030762895.1 Sophora flavescens
CGATTCGTCCCTCCCCTCCCCTCGCCCCGCCCTCCCGTCGGTTTGGCCCAAGTCGGCGAGAGGGTTAGGCGGGTTGCCAAAAAGTGTCGCGAGAAGCCAAGGAAGCGGGGGCGATTGTCGAGTGTGCGTGAAGCGGGTCAAGGCGCCCGTCCGGTGGCGTGTGGCTCAGCCACAGGTGCCGTGGTCGGTCCATGATGCTCGACATGGCATCATTCGATGCTTAGTCCTGGTGCATCGGGCACGAGTCCCCGATGCTCGTGATGCCCGTCGAGGCTCGGTCGGTGCGGTGGGGGAATCAAGGATGCATGGAGTGCAGTGAGCAGGGTACATGTCCCTGGTGTGGGCGAAAATTCGCCACCTTCATGAAATGCCACGAGACAATGGAGGAACCTTCGGGATAACATTCTTAGCGGTGCTGCAAAAAAAACAGCTCAAAATTCAATTTGTAGCTTAGTTTCCTTGTATCCAAATTGTCGCATGTCCACGATTTCGGTTGAAAAATCACAAAAAATCGAAACCTTCATGAAATGCCACGAAACTTGGTGGTAAATCTGGAAATAATATAGCAAGAGTGCCTGCAAAAATTCAGGTCAAAATTCAACTTGTAACCTAGGTCCCTTATCGCATATCCACGATTTCGGTTGGAAAATCACAAAAAATCGAAACCTTCATGAAATGCCACGAAACTTGGTGGTAAATCTGGAAATAATATAGCAAGAGTGCCTGCAAAAAATCAGGTCAAAATTCAACTTGTAACCTAGGTCCCTTGTCGGAAATTCGTGATTTCGGTTGAAAAATCATAAAAAATCAAAACCTTAATGAAATGCCACGAAACTTTGTGGGCACCTTGGGAATAGTATAAGTAGTGTACCTGCAAAAAATCAGCTCAAAATTCGATGGATAGACCCATTTTTTGATTTTCGGGAAATTTTCGGTTTTCCACTTTGAAAATTCATTAAAAAGAAATGGTATGGTGAAAAATTCTGTAAATTTTTCAGCCACTAGATACCATAGTCATAAGCATTCCTGCAAAAAATCAGGCCAAAATTCGACCTCTAGCTTGGAAAAAAATAGTATGTCTCCCCAGCAAAAGGATGTCTTGTCTTTGGAAAATGGGTCTTTGCATATTATGCTATTATAGGGGGAGAGGTGCCGGCTGACCACGACACAGTGCCAAGCCTGGTGCATCATGGTCCCGACCCCCCCCAACGCCCGTGCAATGATCCCCAACAATGCACATCGACCTTGCCCACGGCGTGAAGGTGACTACGGCGGTCATCTTCGGCCAAGGCCGACTCCGTGGGCGGGCGCGAGTGGGCCACAGGCGCTGCGGGAGGCGGGTGCGGGGAAAAATGTGGGCATCGGATTGGATCGTTTTTGCTATTACAGGGGGGAGGTGCCTGGCTATTATATATATATTATATTATATTATATATATAGTAGTAGTAGTAGTAGTTGTAGTTGTAGTTGTTATCTCGGTGACAGCTAACTCCAACCCGGCTTAGATCGGCCCCGGTCGGTGCACGTGATGCACCAGATTCGGCTTCGGTCGGTGCGGAAAGGAACCAAAGGAGCGAAGGAATGGTGCAAGACACGAGTCCCGGGTGCACCATGTTCGGGATGGCTCGGTCGGTGCGGGGCGGGAACCAAGGTAGCCAGGTTATGGTGCGGATTCACGACTTGGCTCGGTGTGGTGCACGGTTATATGATTTGTCTCGGGGTGGTGCACGAGATTCATGGTTTGGCTCGGTGTGGTGCAACTGATTCATGGTTTGTCTCTCGGTGTGGTGCATCAGATTCTGGACTTGGCTTGGTCTGGTGAAACAGATTCCTTACTTGGCTCGGTGTGGTGCACCAGATTCATGGTATGTTTCGGTGTGGTGCACTAGAGTCCTGATTTGGCTCGGTGTGATGCACCAGATTCCTGACTTGGCGATGCGGTGCGGATTCTGACCTGGCTCGGTGTGGTGCGGTGTGGTGCGGATTCTGACAGCTCGATGCGGTGCACGATTCATGGTTTGGCTCGGTGTGGTGCCGGATTCTGACAGCTCGGTGTGGTGCTCGGTGTGATGCACAGATTCTTGACTTAGCGGTCGGTGCAGATTCTGACCTGGCTCGGTGTGGTGCGGTGTGGTGCCGGATTCTGACTTAGCTCGATGCAGTGCACAGATTCATGGTTTGGCTCGGTGTGGTGCGGTTCACGACAGCTCGGTGTGGTGCGGATCGATTTGGCTCGGTGTGGTGCGCGATTCACGACTTGGCGGTCGTGCACAGATTCACGACTTGGCTCGGTGTGGTTCACCATGGTGCACAGATTCATGGTTTGGCTTGGTGTGGTGCACAGATTCTGACTTAGCTCGGTGTGGTGCACGATTCCGACTTAGCTCGATGCGGTGCACAGATTCATGACTTAGCTCGGTGTGGTGCGGATTCATGGTTTGGCTCGGTGTGGTGCGGATTCTGATTGGCTCGATGCGGTGCACGATTCGACCTGGCTCGGTGTGGTGCACATTCATGACCTGGCAGTGCGGTGCACAGATTCTGGTTTGGCGGTGTGGTGCACAGATTCCGACTTGGCTCGGTGTGGTTCACCATGGTGCACGAATTCATGGTTTGGCTCGGTGTGGTGGCTCGGTGTGGTTTTGCAGATTCACGACTTGGCTCGATGCGGTGCAAGATTCATGATTTGGCTCGGTGTGGTAAGCGATTCACGCTGCTCGGTGTGGTGCACGATTCACGACCTGGCTCGGTGTGGTGCGGATTCCTGTCTTGGCTCGGTCCGGTGCACCATATCCGAGCATCGACGGGCAAATGTTGCGATACAAGCTTGAGAGCTTTCCCTTGACCCCCCCTAGACTTTTTAGAAGGCGTGGTGGAAAAGCAAACCTGTAAACCAGGGTCCACCACATGTTTAAGTATGCTAGTATACCACATTTCGGCTAAAAGTTCCCACAACTCCAACCCCTCAATGAAATGCTACGAAATTTGGTGGTAAATCTGGAAATAATATAGCAAGAGTGCCTGCAAAAATTCAGGTCAAAATTCAACTTGTAACCTAGGTCCCTTATCGCATATCCCGATTTCGGTTGGAAAATCACAAAAAATCGAAACCTTCATGAAATGCCACGAAACTTGGTGGTAAATCTGGAAATAATATAGCAAGAGTGCCTGCAAAAATCAGGTCAAAATTCAATTTGTAACCTAGGTCCCTTGTCGGAAATTCGTGATTTCGGTTGAAAAATCATAAAAAATCAAAACCTTAATGAAATGCCACGAAACTTTGTGGGCACCTTGGGAATAGTATAAGTAGTGTACCTGCAAAAAATCAGCTCAAAATTCGATGGATAGACCCATTTTTTGATTTTCGGGAAATTTTCGGTTTTCCACTTTGAAAATTCATTAAAAAAAAATGGTATGGTGAAAAATTCTGTAAATTTTTCAGCCACTAGATACCATAGTCATAAGCATTCCTGCAAAAAATCAGGCCAAAATTCGACCTCTAGCTTGGAAAAAAAAAGTATGTCTCCCGGCCAAAAAGGATGTCTTGTCTTTGAAAGTGGGTCTTTGCATATTATGCTATTATAGGGGGAGAGGTGCCGGCTGACCCGACACCTGGTGCCAAGCGTGGTGCACCATGGTCCAACCCCCAACGCCCGTGCAATGATCCCCAACATTGCACATCGTCCTTGCCCACGACATGGAAGGTGACTACAGGCGGGTCATCTTCGGCCAAGCCGACCGTGGGTGGGCGGGCGCGGGGCGGGCCGAGGCGGGAGGTGGGCCACAGGCGGCGGCAGGGAGGCGGGTGCGGGGAAAAATGTGGGCATCGGAATGGGCCGTTTTTGTGGGAATTTCCATGGTGAGTCGAGTCTTATGGGTGTGGCTCCTCGACCTTGGTTGTGGATGGGCGTTGCGTTAGGTTATGCCCGCCGGGCGGATCCACAACACGAAGGGGCGCGTGATGGTTCGGATGTGACCAAGGTGGTTGGGGGGGATCCCCAACACCTAAGCGGTTGAAGGCTCATCGGACAGGACCCTTGATTTGTGGCTGGATACCGTTTTAAAAATGTTGGCTTTCAAAATTTTGTCAATTTCGGTTTTTAAAAATGTTGGCTTTCGATATTTATCGATTTTGTGGGGTACTCGATGGTGTGGCGAGGCTGTGGGTGTGCGGCTCCTCGACCTTGGCTGTGGATGGACGTGGTGTTAGGTGATGTAGCCTTAGGGGCGGGCAGAAGCAGAAGGCGGGTGATCGTCTGAAGTGGCCTTGTAAGGGGTGCTCAAACACCGGATCGGTGAAGCGCATTGGAAAGCATCCTGGAGTTGATGTTGGTTTTTAAAAATGTTGGCTTTCGATATTTATCTATTTTGTGGGGTACTCGATGGTGTGGCGAGGCTGTGGGTGCGCGGTTCCTCGACCTTGGTTGTGGATGGACGTGGTGTTAGGTGATGATGCCTTTAGGGGGTAAGGCGAGAAGCAGAGGCGGGTGATCGTCTGAAGTGGCCATGTAAGGGGTGCTCAAACACCAGATCGGCTGAAGGCGCATCGGAAAGGATCCTCGCGGCGTTGTTGGTTTTTAAAAATGTTGGCTTTCGATATTTATCAATTTTGTGGGGTATTCTCGATGGTGTGGCGAGCTGTGGGTGCGCGGTTCCTCGACCTTGGTTGTGGATGGGCGTGGTGTTAGGTGATGCCTTAGGGGTGGGCGAAGCACCAAGAAGGCGGTTGATCGTCTGAAGTGGCCTTGTAAGGGTGCTCGAACACCGGATCGGTGAAGGCGCATCGGAAAGGATCCTCGCGTTGTTTTTGGATTTTAAAAATGTTGGCTTTTGATATTTATCAATTTTGCGGGGTGCTCAATGGTGTGGCAAGGCTGTGGGTGTGCGGCTCCTCGACCTTGGTTGTGGATGGGCGTGGTGTTAGGTGATGCCTTAGGGGCGGGCGAAGCACCAAGAAGGCGGGTGATCGTCTGAAGTGGCCTTGTAAGGGTGCTCAAACACCGGATCGGTGAAGGCGCATCGGAAAGGATCCTTGCTATGTTTTTGGTTTTTAAAAATGTTGGCTTTCGATATTTATCAATTTCATGGGGTTTTTCTTTGTTGTGGCGTCTTTGTGGGTGCCTGGCTCCTCGACCTTGGTTGTGGATGGGCGTGGTGTTAGGTGATGCCTTAGGGGCGGGGCTGAAGCACTAAGAGATGGGTGATCGTCTGAAGTGGCCTTGTTAGGGGTGCCCGACACCGGATCGGTTGAAGGTGCATTGCAAAGGATCCTTGTGATGTTTTGGTCTTTAATAATAATTGATTTCCATATTTTATCAAGTTTGTGGGGTACTTGAAGGTGTGGCAAAAGGCTGTGGGTGCGCGGTTCCTTGACCTTGGTTGTGGATGGGCGTGGTGTTAGGTGATGCCTTCGGGGTGGGCGAAGCACCAAGAAGGCGGTTGATCGTCTGAAGTGGCCTTGTAAGGGTGCTCGAACACCGGATCGGTGGCGCATCGGAAAGGATCCTCGCGTTGTTTTTGGTTTTCAAAAATGTTGGCTTTTGATTTTTATCAATTTTGTGGGGTCCTCGATGGTGTGGCGAGGCTGTTGGGGTGCGGCTCCCGACCTTGGTTGTGGATGGGCGTGGTGTTAGGTGATGCCTTATGGGGGCGGGCGAACCGCAAGGGCGGGTGTTCGTCTGAAGTGACCTTGGAAGTGGTGTCCAACACTAGATTGGCGAAGGTGCGGTTGAGAGGATCCTTGCGATGTTGTTGGTCAATCGATTTAAAAATGTCGGCCGGATATTTGGTGGCGCTGGCGATGCGGATGTGGTGCTCTCGTTGCTTCCATGTGCTTGCTTGCCGTTGGCAATGCGGGCGTGGTTCGTTCGGTTGCATTGCGTCTTGCAAGCGTGATGGCGTGTGAGTGGCGGTCGGGATGTTTGTGCTGGCTGGCTCCGTGCTCGTGGTCATCGAGCAGTCGAGACATAAATCCATGTCGGCTTCGCCTTGTGTCGCGGTGGCCTTGGCGTGTGTTGTGGTTCTGTGTTACCTACCCATTTGGCGGTATTCATGTGCCTCGTAAGACTCGGTCCATCTAGGCTTCCTTTGTGAGGTTTAGTGGATTTGAAAGTAGTACTAGTGTTTCGCTTGTGTTGTGCGTTGTACAGCCCATGCGGTCATTGGTATCTCTTGTTCTCTTGAATGCGGTCCATGTGGCTAACGTGGGCTCTTGATTGTGCCCGTCGAGACCCTCGGAATTATCGTTTGCCATGAGCGGCGCTTGCTGTGGTGCACTGGGTTGCTTTTTCGCTTGCGGTGACAACACTGCACGCCGGGCATAGTTGTTGGTGGATGCTACCTGGTTGATCCTGCCCGGTAGTCATATGCTTGTCTCAAAGATTAAGCCATGCATGTGTAAGTATGAACTAATTGATTTGTGAAGCTGCGAATGGCTCATTAAATCGATTATAGTTTGTTTGATGGTATCTACTACTCGGATAAACGTAGTAATTCTAGAGCTATCGTGCAACAAACCCCGACTTACGGAAGGGATGCATTTATTAGATAAAAGGTCGGCGCGAGCTCTGCTGTTGCTTTGATGATTCATGATAACTTCGTCCGTCCTTACGGCCCTTGTGCGGCGACGCATCATTCAAATTTCTGCCCTATCAACTTTCGATGGTAGGATAGTGGCCTACCATGGTGGTGGCGGGTGGCGGAGAAGTAGGGTTCGATTAGGAGAGGAGCACGGCGGCTACCACATCCAAGGAAGGCAGCGGGCGCGCAAATTACCCAATCGACACGGGGAGGTAGTGACAATAAATAACAATACCGGGCTCATTGAGTGCAGTAATTGGAATGAGTACAATCCAAATCCCTTAACGAGGATCCATTGGAGGGCAAGTGCGGTGCCGGCGGCCGCGGTAATTCCAGCTCAATAGCGTATATTTAAGTTGTTGCGAGTTAAAAAGCTCGTAGTTGGACCTTGGGTTGGAGTCGATCGGTCCGCCTACGGTGTGCCCGGTCGGCTCGTCTCCTCCTGCCGGCGATGCGCTCCTGGCCTTAAGCTGGCGGGTCGTGCCTCGCGCTGTTACTTTGAAGAAATTAGAGTGCTCAAAGCAAGCCTACGCTCTGGATACATTAGCATGGGATAACACCACGGGATTTTGATCCTATTGTGTTGGCCTTCGGGATCGGAGTAATGATTAACGAGGGGCGATCGGGGGCATTCGTATTTCATAGTCGAGGTGAAATTCTTGGATTTATGAAAGGCGAACAAGCTGCGAAAGCATTTGCCAAGGATGTTTTCATTAATCAGAAGCGAAAGTTGGGGGCTCGAAGGCGATCGGATACCGTCCTAGTCTCAACCATAAGCGATGCCGAGCCGGGGATCGGCGGATGTTGCTTTTAGGACTCGCTGGCACCTTATGAGAAATCAAAGTCTTTGGGTTAGGGGGAGTATGGTCGCAAGGCTGAAACTTAAAGGAATTGGCGGAAGGGCACCACGGGGAGTGGAGC
>JAUPTC010000404.1:45000-50649 GCA_030762895.1 Sophora flavescens
CAATGGAGGAACCTTCGGGATAACATTCTTAGCGTGCCTGCAAAAAAACAGCTCAAAATTCAATTTGTAGCTTAGTTTCCTTGTATCCAAATTGTCGCATGTCCATGATTTCGGTTGAAAAATCACAAAAAATCGAAACCTTCATGAAATGCCACGAAACTTGGTGGTAAATCTGGAAATAATATAGCAAGAGTGCCTGCAAAAATTCAGGTCAAAATTCAACTTGTAACCTAGGTCCCTTGTCGCATATCCCTGATTTCGGTTGGAAAATCACAAAAAATCGAAACCTTCATGAAATGCCACGAAACTTGGTGGTAAATCTGGAAATAATATAGCAAGAGTGCCTGCAAAAAATCAGGTCAAAATTCAACTTGTAACCTAGGTCCCTTGTCGGAAATTCGTGATTTCGGTTGAAAAATCATAAAAAATCAAAACCTTAATGAAATGCCACGAAACTTTGTGGGCACCTTGGGAATAGTATAAGTAGTGTACCTGCAAAAAATCAGCTCAAAATTCGATGGATAGACCCATTTTTTGATTTTCGGGAAATTTTCGGTTTTCCACTTTGAAAATTCATTAAAAAGAAATGGTATGGTGAAAAATTCTGTAAATTTTTCAGCCACTAGATACCATAGTCATAAGCATTCCTGCAAAAAATCAGGCCAAAATTCGACCTCTAGCTTGGAAAAAAAGAGTATGTCTCCCGCCAAAAAGGATGTCTTGTCTTTGGAAAATGGGTCTTTTCATATTATGCTATTATAGGGGGAGAGGTGCCGGCTGACCACGACACAGTGCCAAGCCTGGTGCATCATGGTCCCGACCCCCCCACCGCCCGTGCAAGGAGCCCCAACATTGCACATCGACCCTGCCACGGCGTGAAGGTGACTAGGCGAGTCATCTTAAGCCAAGGCCAGCTCCGTGGGCGGGGGCGCGTGAGTGGGCCACAGGCGGCTGCGGGAGGCGGGTGCGGGGGAAAAATGTGGGCATCGGATTGGATCGTTTTTGCTATTACGGGGAGGTGCCGGCTATATATATATATATATATATATATATATATATATATATAGTAGTAGTAGTTGTAGTTGTAGTTGTTATCTCGGTGTGACTAACTCCAACCGGCTTAGATCGGCCCGGTCGGTGCCGTGATGCACAGATTCGGCTTCGGTCGGTGCGGAAAGGAACCAAGGAGCGAAGGAATGGTGCAAGACACGAGTCCCGGGTGCACCATGTTCGGATCCGGCTCGGTCGGTGCGGGCGGGAACCAAGGTAGCCAGGTTATGGTGCGGATTCACGACTTGGCTCGGTGTGGTGCACGGTTATATGATTTGTCTCGGGGTGGTGCACAGATTCATGGTTTGGCTCGGTGTGGTGCACGATTCATGGTTTGGCTCTCGGTGTGGTGCACGGACTCGACTTGGCTCGGTGTGGTGCACGATTCATGACTTGGCTCGGTGTGGTGCCGGATTCATGGTTTGGCTCGGTGTGGTGCACCTGTTTCGTGCTTTGGCTCGGTGTGATGCACGATTCACGACTTGGCGATGCGGTGCGGATTCTGACCTGGCTCGGTGTGTGCGGTGTGGTGCGGATTCTGACTTGGCTCGATGCGGTGCACGGATTCATGGTTTGGCTCGGTGTGGTGCGGATTCCGACAGCTCGGTGTGGTGCGGTTCTGATTGGCTCGGTGTGATGCACGGATTCTTGACTTAGCGATCCGGTGCACGATTTCTGACCTGGCTCGGTGTGGTGCGGTGTGGTGCGGTTCTGACTTAGCTCGATGCGGTGCACGGATTCATGGTTTGGCTCGGTGTGGTGCCGGATTCACGACTAGCTCGGTGTGGTGCAGGATCCCGATTTGGCTCGGTGTGGTGCGCGATTCACGACTTGGCGGTCGTGCACGATTCACGACTTGGCTCGGTGTGGTTCACCATGGTGCACAGATTCATGGTTTGGCTTGGTGTGGTGCACGATTCCGACTTGGCTCGGTGTGGTGCACGATTCCGACTTGGCTCGATGCGGTGCACGATTCATGACTTGGCTCGGTGTGGTGCCGGATTCATGGTTTGGCTCGGTGTGGTGCCGGATTCTGATTTGGCTCGATGCAGTGCACGATTCCGACTGGCTTCGGTGTGGTGCACGATTCATGACCTGGCAGTGCGGTGCACGATTCTGGTTTGGCGGTGTGGTGCACGATTCACGACTTGGCTCGGTGTGGTTCACCATGGTGCACGATTCATGGTTTGGCTCGGTGTGGTGGCTCGGTGTGGTTTGCAGATTCACGACTTGGCTCGATGCGGTGCACGATTCATGATTTGGCTCGGTGTGGTAAAGCGATTCCGACCTGGCTCGGTGTGGTGCACGATTCACGACCTGGCTCGGTGTGGTGCCGGATTCTGACTTGGCTCGGTCGGTGCACCATATCCGAGCATCGACGGGCAAATGTTGCGATACAAGCTTGAGAGCTTTCCCTTGACCCCCCCTAGACTTTTTAGAAGGCGTGGTGGAAAAGCAAACCTGTAAACCAGGGTCCACCACATGTTTAAGTATGCTAGTATACCACATTTCGGCTAAAAGTTCCCACAACTCCAACCCCTCAATGAAATGCTACGAAATTTGGTGGTAAATCTGGAAATAATATAGCAAGAGTGCCTGCAAAAATTCAGGTCAAAATTCAACTTGTAACCTAGGTAACTTTTCGCATATACCCGATTTCGGTTTTAAAATCACAAAAAATCGAAACCTTCATGAAATGCCACGAAACTTGGTGGTAAATCTGGAAATAATATAGCAAGAGTGCCTGCAAAAAATCAGGTCAAAATTCAATTTGTAACCTAGGTCCCTTGTCGGAAATTCGTGATTTCGGTTGAAAAATCATAAAAAATCAAAACCTTAATGAAATGCCACGAAACTTTGTGGGCACCTTGGGAATAGTATAAGTAGTGTACCTGCAAAAAATCAGCTCAAAATTCGATGGATAGACCCATTTTTTGATTTTCGGGAAATTTTCGGTTTTCCACTTTGAAAATTCATTAAAAAAAAATGGTATGGTGAAAAATTCTGTAAATTTTTCAGCCACTAGATACCATAGTCATAAGCATTCCTGCAAAAAATCAGGCCAAAATTCGACCTCTAGCTTGGAAAAAAAGAGTATGTCTCCCCGGCCAAAAAGGATGTCTTGTCTTTGGAAGTGGGGTCTTTGCATATTATGCTATTATAGGGGGAGAGGTGCCGGCTGACCACGACCTGGTGCCAAGCGTGGTGCACCATGGTCCAACCCCCCAACGCCCGTGCAATGATCCCCAACATTGCACATCGTCCTTGCCCACGACATGGAAGGTGACTCTGGCGAGGTCATCTTCGGCCAAGCCCGACCGTGGGCGGGCGTGGGCGGGCCGAGGCGGGCCGAGGTGGGCCACGAGGCGGCACCGGGAGGCGGAGTGCGGGGAAAAATGTGGGCATCGGAATGGGCCGTTTTTGTGGGATTTTCCATGGTGTGTCGAGGCTTATGGGTGTGGCTACTCGACCATGGTTGTGGAATGACGTTGGGTTATGTTAGGCACGTCCGCCCGGATCCACAACAAGAAGGGACGAGAGATGGTTCGGATGTGAACTAGGTGGTTGGGGGGGATCCCCAACACCAAAGCGGTTGAAGGCTCATCGGAAAGGACCACTTGCAATGTGGCTGGCTCCGTTTTAAAAATGATGGCTTTCACAATTTTGTCACTTTCGGTTTTTAAAAATGTTGGCTTTCGATATTTATCGATTTTGTGGGGGAATCGATGGTGTGGAGTGGGTGTGGGTGTGCGGCTCCTCGAGCTTGGCTGTTGATGGTCGTTGTTTTAGGTGTTGATGACTTAGGAGGCGGCGAAGCAGAAGGCGGGTGATCGTCTGAAGTGGCCTTGTAAGGGGTGCTCAAACACCGGATCGGCTGAAGGCTCATCTGAAAGGATCCTCTCGACGTTGTTGGTTTTTAAAAATGTTGGCTTTCGATATTTATCAATTTTGTGGGGTAATCGATGGTGTTGCGAGGCTGTGGGTGCGCGGTTCCTCGACCTTTGTTGTGGATGGGCGTGGTGTTAGGTGATGATGCCTTAGGGTAGAGCGAAGAAGCAGAGGCGGGTGATCGTCCTGAAGTGGCCATGTAAGGGGTGCTCAAACACCAGATCGGCTGAAGGCGCATCGGAAAGGATCCTCGCGTGGTTGTTGGTTTTTAAAAATGTTGGCTTTCGATATTTATCAATTTTGTGGGGTATTCTCGATGGTGTGGCGAGGCTGTGGGTGCGGTTCCTCGACCTTGGTTGTGGATGGGCGTGGTGTTAGGTGATGCCTTCCGGGGTGGGCCGAAGCACCAAGAAGGCGGTTGATCGTCTGAAGTGGCCTTGTAAGGGTGCTCGAACACCGGATCGGCTGAAGGCGCATCGGAAAGGATCCTCGCGATGTTTTTGGATTTTAAAAATGTTGGCTTTAGATATTTATCAATTTTGAGGGTTTCTCAATGGTGTGGCAAGGCTGTGGGAGTGCGGCTCATCGACCTAGGTTGTGGATGGAGGTGGTGTTAGGTGATGCCTTAGGGGCGGGCCGAAGCACCAAGAAGGCGGGTGATCGTCTGAAGTGGCCTTGTAAGGGGTGCTCAAACACGAGATCGGCTGGCGCATCGGAAAGGATCCTTGCTATGTTTTTGGTTTTTAAAAATGTTGGCTTTAGATATTTATCAATTTGATGGGGTTTTCTTTGTTGTGGCGAGGCTGTGTGAGCCTGGCTCCTCGACAGAGGTTGTGGAAGGACGTTGTGTAAGGTGATGCCTTAGGGGGCGGGCTGAAGCACTAAGAGATGGGTGATCGTCTGAAGTGGCCTTGTTAGGGGTGCCCGACACCGGATCGGCTGAATGTTCATTGCAAAGGTTCATTGTGATGTTTTGGTTTTTAAAAATAATTGATTTCCATATTTTATCCATATTGTGGGGTACTTGAAGGTGTGGCAAGGCTGTGGGTGCGCGGTTCCTTGACCTTGGTTGTGGATGGGCGTGGTGTTAGGTGATGCCTTCGGGGTGGGCGAAGCACCAGAGGCGGTTGATCGTCTGAAGTGGCCTTGTAAGGGTGCTCGAACACAGATCGGCGGAAGGCGCATCGGAAAGGATCCTAGCGTTGTTTTTGGTTTTCAAAAATGTTGGCTTTTGATTTTTATCAATTTTGTGGGGTCCTCGATGGTGTGGCGAGGCTGTTGGGGTGCGGCTCCCGACCTTGGTTGTGGATGGGCGTGGTGTTAGGTGATGCCTTATGGGGCGGGCCGAACCCGCAAGGGCGGGTGTTCGTCTGAAGTGACCTTGGAAGTGGTGTCCAACACTAGATTGGCGAAGGTGCAGTTGAGAGGATCCTTGCGATGTTGTTGGTCAATCGATTTAAAAATGTCGAACCGGATATTTGGTCGCGCTGGCGTGCGGATGTGGTGCTTCGTTGCTTCCATGTGCTTGCTTGCCGTTGGCAATGCGGGCGTGGTTCGTTCGGTTGCATTGCGTCTTGCAAGCGTGATGGCGTGTGAGTGGCGGTCGGGATGTTTGTGCTGGCTGGCTCCCGTGCTCGTGGTCATCGAGCGGTCGGGACATAAATCCATGTCGGCTTCGCCTTGTGTCGCGGTGGCCTTGGCGTGTGTTGT
>JAUPTC010000405.1:5000-50573 GCA_030762895.1 Sophora flavescens
ACGCGAAATTAAGCATTGGCGCGCTTCAAATTTTGTATTTTCGCGAGGCGAGCTTGTATTCGCGGGGCGAGTCTTCAAACCCTAATCTGTCACAGCCGTTATATCCATCACGGCTAAGCCGTGATTGTCTCTGTCTTCCATGGTCTTCAGGGACTCGCGAGGCGAGACACCTTTCGCGGGGCGAGTCTTCAATTCTGGGCTGTGACCTTCATCACGGCTAGGCCGTGATGGTCTCTGACTTCCAAGTCTTCATTCTCTCGCGGGGCGAGATGTCTCCCGTGGGGCGAGTCTTCAACCCTCCATTTGTCATAGCCGTGACCTTAATCACGACTATGCCGTGATAGTCTCTGTCTTGCTGGTCTTCAGACTCTCGCGAGGCGAGAGTACACTCGCGGGGCGAGTGTCTCAGAATTTCAATTTCCACTATTTCTTTGCTTTCCTCGACTCCCGGAGCTTCACTTTATTTACCTGAAAACACAAAAAGCAACCAAAAGCATAATTCTATCCAAAATAAGCTAAAAACTACACAAAAGACGCAAAACAAGTCAAAGTCCAACTCAGGAACGAAACAAGGCAAATTTGGGCGAAAACGAGAGTGAACTCGAATAAATAGGCACATAAACCCTAGTTCATCTAGTCATAAAACTAGATAAGCCAGAGGCTTATCAGTGCACCACACCGAGTCAAGTCAGGAATCTGGTGCACCATATCGAGCCAAGTTAGGAATCAGGTACACCAGATCGAGTCAAACGATGAGTCTGGTGCACCACACCGAGCCAAACCATGAATCTGGTGCACCACACCGAGTTAAACCATGAATCTGGTGCACCAGACCGGGCCAAGTCATGAATCTGGTGCATAATCTGGTGCACCACACCGAGCCAAGTCATGAATCTGGTGCACCACACCGAGCCAAGTCAGGAGTCTGGTGCACCACACCGAGCCAAACCATGAATCTGGTGCACCAGACCGGGCCAAGTCCTGAATCTGGTGCACCAGACCGAGCCAAACCATGAATCTGGTGCACCAGACCAAGACAAACCATGAATCTGGTGCACCGCATCGAGCAAAGTAAGGAATCCGGTGCACCAGAACCTGGCTAGCTTGGTTCCTGTCCGCACCGACCGAGCCAGATCTGGCAGTTGGTGCACCCGGGAACTCGTGCCCGTTCACCACACCGAGCCAAATCATGAATCTGGTTCACCAGACCGAGCCAAGTCAGGAATCTGGTGCACCACACCGAGCCAAACCATGAATCTGATGCACCAGACCGAGCCGAGTCAGGAATCTGGTGCACCACACCGATTCAAGTCAGGAATCTGGTGCACCACACCGAGCCAAACAGAACCGTGCACCGCACGAGCCAAGTCGGAATCCCGTGCACCACACCGAGCCAAACCTTGCGCATCGATGCACCGCACCGAGCCAAGTCATGAACCGTGCACCACACCGAGTCAAGTCAGAATCGTGCACCACACCGAGCCAAGTCGTGAACCGTGCACCACACCAAGCCAAGTCAGAACTCGTGCACCTCACCGAGCTAAGTCGTGAATCGGTGCACCAGCATCGAAGTCAACCATGAGTCGGTGCACCACACGAGCCAAACCATGAATCGATGCACCGCACCGAGCCGAAGTCGTGAATCGTGCACCACACCGAGCCAAACCTAGAATCTGATGCACCACACCGAGCCAAGTCAGGAATCTGGTGGACCACACCGAGTCAAGTCAGGAATCTGGTGCACCACACTGAGACAAATCAGGAATCTGGTGCACCACACCGAGCCAAGTCAGGAATCTGGTGCACCTCACCGAGCCAAGTCAGGAATCTGGTGCACCACACCGAGCCAAACCAGGAATCTGGTGCACCACACCGAGCCAAACCAGGAATCTGGTGCACCACACCGGGCCAAGTCATGAATTTGGTGCATAATATGTGCACCACACCGAGCCAAGTCATGAATCTGGTGCACCACACCGAGCCAGATTAGTCTGGTGCACCACACCGAGCCAAGTCTTGAATCTGGTGCACCACACCGAGCCAAGTCAGGAATCTGATGCACCACACCGAGCCAAATCAAGAATCTGGTGCACCACACCGAGCCAAATCAGGAATCTGGTGCACCACACCAACCAAATTTAGGAATCAAGTGCACCAGACCGAGCCAAACCATGAATCTGGTGCACCGCACTGAGCCAAACCATGAATCTGGTGCACCACACCGAGCCAAGTCAGGAATCATGTGCACCAGACCGAGCCAAGTCTAGAATCTGGTGCACCACACCGAGCCAAGTCAGGAATCTGGTGCACCACACCGAGCCAAGTCAGGAATCAGGTGCACCAGACCGAGTCAAACCATGAATCTGGTGCACCACACCGAGCCAAACCATGAATCTGGTGCACCACACCGATCCAAACCATGGAACAGACCGAGCCAAACCATGAATCTGGTGCACCACACCGAGCCAAGTTAGGAATCAGGTGCACCGCACCGAGCCAAGTTAGGAATCCGGTGCACCAGAACCTGGCTACCTAGGTTCCTGTCCGCACCGACCGAGCCAGATCCGGCACTTGGTGCACCCTGGGACCCGTGCCCGTGCACCACACCGAGCCAAATCAAGAATATGGTGTACCAGACCGAGCCAAGTCAGGAATCTGGTGCACCAGAACGAGCCGAGTCAGGAATCTAGTGCACCACACCGAGTCAAGTTAGGAATCTGGTGCACCACACCGAGCCAAATCAGGAATCTGGTGCACCAGACCGAGCCAAATCAGGAATCTGGTGCACCACATCGAGCCAAGTCAGGAATCTGGGGCACCTCACCGAGCCAAACACTACAACAGAAAAGGCTTTAGATAGCATTTTCAGATGCCTTTTAATAGCGTTTTTAATCGCTATCTATGCCACCGCTATTAAAAGTAGTTAGCAAAGATAGCATTTAAGAAGTGCTATTAAAAGATGACCTTAGATAGCGTTCGTTTTAGTAAACACTATCAAAAGGCAGACTTTAGATAGCGTTCGTTTTAGTAAACGCTATCTAAAGGCAGTCTTTAGATAGCGTTTTTTTAACAAATGCTATCTGAAATCTGCCTTTAGATAGCGTTTGTATATGTAACCACTATCTAAAGGCATGCCTTTAGATAGCGTTTACTGTTGACGAATCTAGGCAAGTATACCTAGTCGTGCAAGTAATACGGTGGTGAGACCGATATCGTTCCCACGAGGATTGTGACAAGCACTAGCACGTACCGAATTAATTACTATCTAAGCGGATATTTAGATTGAAGGGAGCTCGATAGTGAATACCAAGCCCAAATAAGATTTAAACCTAAAACCAACAAAATAAAGAGAAAAGTTCGTTGGGAATTTCTGTCGAACACTTGGAAGGCACTTAAAAGGATTCTTCAAATATAAGAACAATGCTGGGATTAGGATCACTAAACTTCATCCTCATGCAATGACATGACTAATAAACAGTCTCTACTTCAAGTATGACAATCAATCCACTAAATTACTCAAGTCCCGATTCCTCGGATGACAAGAGCCTAAATCCACTAATAGACCCTAATTCCTTAGGTGGCCTAGATTAATGAAATTGCATTAAGATTAGGGATTACACGATTGCTAAAAAACCTAGTTCCATTCCTAGATACAAGGTTTACTAGGTGATTAATTTCAGTTCCGGTTCTAATACGAATTTTCCAATTGCATATCGAAACACTAATCAAGTCATGGGGGTGCTAGCCACAACAAGCATTAAGCATAGAAATCAATCACTCAATAAAGAAGTAAAAACTGTATTACAAGATCAAGTCGGATACATGAGAATTCAGAGATAGCTACACCTAACCCCAACAAAGGAGGTTTAGCTACTCATGATCATAGCCAAAACCAAAGAAATATAGATGAAAAGCAAGAAGAACTCCATGGAATCCTTGTGCAGCTGCCCCTGGTTCAGAGAGAATGATTTAGGGTTTTCAAAAAACTATTTTTTTTTTCTGTTCTGCTCGTGCTCCTTTATAAATCAGGATTCGCGTCACGGCCGTGATGGCCATCACGACCTAGCCGTGACGCTTTCTGCCTTGGCGCGCTTTCAAATATTGGAGCATCACGGTCGTGATGCTCATCACGGGCAGGCCGTGATAGCTTCTGCCTTCACCAAATGATCCGTCACGGCCGTGATGGCCGTCACGGCTTGGCCGTGACAGATTCTTCCAAGATGGGGTCTGGCTCCATTAACATGTCACGGCCGTGATGGGTATCACGGCTAAGCCGTGACAGCTTCTGACTTTTGCCTTCTTTTCTCTCAATTATTGCTCGATCACGGCCGTGAGGGTCATCACGACCAGGTCGTGATAGGCTCTGCCTGGGTCATTTTCTTCACTTTTTAAGCTCTGTCTTCATCCAAGCTCTATCATGGCTAATCTTGAGCATTTTTCCTTGAATTCCTACAAAACAACACCAAGAAACCGCCTCACCCGATCCAAGGTAAAAACTAATAAAATCAAATCAAATACGCCTAAACTATATGAAAAATGCATGCAAAAATGTACAGGAATTATGATGTGAAATCACACTATCAAATCACCCCAAGCTTATTCAATTGCTTGTCCTCAAGCAATCACTAAGGACAGAAGATATAGACAATCAGATTACGGACAGTGAACCAAGAACCCGAGTAGCAAGTAATCCAAGTAACAGGCATCTCAAATAATTCAGCAAGAGACAATCAGTTCAAGTCCAATTAGAGGCTTAGGTTTCTTAGACTCATATTCTCACCGATTAGGGCACTCTTTCTCACCTGAAGATCACCCCAAGCTTGTTCATTTGCTTGGCTCTCTTTCTCACTTCACTCAAGTGTTAGGGAAATAAGACAATTCGCTCCACTTTCCTCAAGGAATGAATTCTACCATAGGCTTGACTATCAACCAAATCACTACTTTATTAATGAAAACAATTAAGAATCAAGAGGTCTTTTGCTTTGGTTGTAACGGGGCCATGGGATTTATCGTTATGTGGGGAAGTCAAGAAAAGGAAATTTCAAAAGGGCTAAACACAATCAAGCATTGCAAAGCATGACCTTCTAAAATACCTTTTTGGGTTTTGATTCCTTTTTCCACCTTTCTTTCTTTCTTTTTATTTCATTTCTCACTTTTATTTTGTCATCCCCTTCTCCATAGATTTTTATTTTTCTTTTATTTTTCTTTTATTTGGAGAAGGGGAGATTTTCAGCTCAAGAGAAATATTTTTCTGATTTTCTCATCCCAAACATTTTCAACTACCTTTTTACCCTTTTGTAATACTTTAGAAGGTCCCTTATCAAGCATCATTCATCCACATATTTCAAGGTACCAAGAAAAGTATTTTATTCATGTAGGCTCAAAATTGGGCAACTAAGAGGTAGCATTTAGTCATTCAAAGCTCGGAAGGCCGGAAAAATACCTAGTGCCTCAATCATTTTCAAAAATGTTTTCAAAAATTTTTAAGCTTCAAAATGGTTTCATGCCAAGTTCTAGAGAATACAAACCAAGAGGAATAACACTCTAACACAAGGAATGGGGTAAATTTAGTGAGGACCCCTTTTGGCTCAAAATCTCACATTTTGTAGTTCAAAAATCAGTGAGAAACATAAATCTATGGCACCACATGCTAATTATCAACTATCACAGATCATCTCAAGCATTTTCATTTGCAGCCTTATCACAAGAATAAAAAATTGGGTTCAAAAATTCACTATCTCAATTTATTTGGCACTTAGTTATCACAATTCGATGCAAAATCTAGGCAAGGGGCAATCTAATCATGTGAACAAGCAAAGCTATCATGCAAAACTATATGAATGCAACATGAACAATGCAAAAATACCCCTACCCCAAGCTTAAGAACTTACATTGTCCCCAATGTAAATAATCAAGTTGGAGAGAGGAAAGAAAAACCGGAACGACTTACCGAGGCGGCAGCGGGTGCTGGTTCACATGCCTAGTCAGAAGGAATTGCATGAAAATTGGGTCACGACCGTGATGCTTATCACGGGCAGGCCGTGATGCATTCTGGTTCACAGGAGTAGCCTGTCATGGCTGTGACCTCAATCACGGCTAGGACGTGATGCTCTATGATCTTCAGGGTTCTTCCATCACGCCCGTGATGGGGATCACCGCTGAGCCGTGATCCTTTCTGATCTTCAACTCTGGCTCATCACGGCCATGACCAGTGTCACGGCCTGGGCGTGATGGTTACTGACTTTGTTGTCTCTGCCCTTTTTGCTTCTCCTTCCTCATTTCCCTAAAAACACTCAACAAACCTATTAATCTATGATATTTTCCTCTTGATCTTCTCAAATTATTCAAGAGGGCAAAATCAAAAACAAAAGGAAAAATGAAAAGAAAACTTGGGTTGCCTCCCAATAAGCGCTTCTTTAACGTCACTAGCTTGACGAGTAGGTGACCTCAAGGATCATGAAGGCGCATAGCTGAGATCAATCTCTCGATGTCACCACCCAAGTAGGCCTAAAAGTCTTTGGCCATTGACCTTGAAGGTCCTTTTTGAAGTAGGATCCTCCACTTCCAAAGCTCCATGAGGTGAAACTTCCTTGACAACGAACGGTCCCGACCACATAGACTTCAACTTGCCCGGAAACAATCTCAGCTGGGAATTGAACAGTAAAACTTGTTGTCCCAGCTGAAATGTTTTCATCATGATCTTCTTGTCGTGGTAGGTCTTGACTCGCTGCTTGTAAATGGCTGCATTCTCATATGCATTAAGGCACATCTCCTCTAATTCATGCAGCTGATTCACTCTTTTCTCACCCCTCTAGAGTGGCATCAAAATTCAAGAACTTCAATGCCCAAAAGGCTCGATGCTCCAACTCTACGGGCATATGACATGCCCTTCCATAGACCATCTGAAACGGGGATAACCCCACAGAAGTTTTCAGTGCAGTCCGGTAGGCCCACAAGGCATCGTCCAGCTTCTTTGCCCAATCTCTTCTTGAAGCGGCCACAGTCTTTTCCAGAATTCTCTTAATCTCTCGGTTAGAGACCTCCGCTTGCCCATTTGTTTGTGGATGATAGGGAGATGCCACCTTGTGCCTCACATCATACTTGGCCAACACATTTCTCAGTTATGAGTTACAAAAGTGAGATCCCCCATCACTTATAAGAACCCTTGGGACACCGAACCGGGCAAAGATGTTCTTCTTGATGAATCTAATCACTGTCTGGGCATCATTCTGCGGTGTTGCAATTACCTCCACCCATTTGGAGACATAGTCCACCGCCACCAAGATATATTGATTGGAGAATGAAGGTGGAAGTGGACCCATAAAGTCTATGCTCCAGCAGTCAAATACCTCAACCTCCAATATATTCTGCAGTGGCATCTCATCCCTCTTTGAAATGTTCCCGGTCCTCTGGCACTTGTCACAACTCTTCACATGATTGTAAGAGTCCTTGAAGATTGAGGGCCAAAAGAACCTGGATTGGAGGACCTTTGCAGCTGTCTGATCCCCATTGTAATGTCCACCATATGGAGAGTTATGACAATGCCACAAAACTTTCCTTGCTTCCTCTTGACTAACGCACCTCCTCCATAAGCCATCCGGTCCAACCTTGAATAGAAATGGATCATCCCACTTGAAATGGTTGGCATCCTGGAAGAACTTCTTCTTTTGTTGCCAAGTGAGGTGCTCTGGAACAATGTTGGCTGCCTTGAAATTTGCCATGTCGGCAAACCATGGTCTCTCAAGTACCAGCAATAAAGCCTCATCCGGTAACTCATCCCGAATGTCCTTTTCTTTAGCAGCCACCTCCTCATTCACTAACCGAGACAAGTGGTCAGCCACCACATTCTCGCTGCCCTTTTTGTCCTTGATGACTAAATCAAACTCCTGCAACAATAGAATCCACCTTATGAGTCTTGGTTTAGAATCTAACTTAGTCAACAAATATTTAATTGCAGCATGATCAGTAAAAACAGTGAATTGTGACCCTATTAAGTAGGAACGAAATTTTTGCAGTGCAAACACTATGGCTAGCAACTCTTTTTCAGTTGTTGCATAATTTACTTGGTTCTCATTGAGAACCTTGCTAGCATAGTGAATGGCATGGAAAAATTTGTCCCTCCGCTTTCCCAGAACTGCCCCAACTGCGTAGTCACTGGCATCACACATTAATTCAAATGGTGACTCCCAGTTGGGTGCAACAAGGATGGGGGCAGTAATCAACTTGTCTTTCAAAATTTGAAAAGAGTTAAGACAAGCAGTGTCAAACAGAAATGGAGTGTCCTTGTTCAAAAGGCTACACAACGGCTTGGCTATCTTTGAAAAGTCCTTGATGAACCGCCGGTAGAAGCCTGCATGCCCAAGAAAACTCCTCACACCCTTGACATTCACTGGTGGAGGTAGTTTCTCAATCACTTCAATCTTGGATTTATCCACTTCGATCCCCTTGGCTGAAATTTTGTGCCCAAGCACAATGTCTTCCTGCACCATAAAATGACACTTCTCCCAATTTAAGACTAAATTGGTGTCCATGCACCTCTTTAACACAGCAGCAAGGTTAGACAAACAGTTATCATAAGAGGAACCGAAAACAGAAAAATCATCCATGAAAATCTCAATGTATTTTTCTGCCATATCATAAAAAATGGAAAGCATGCACCTTTGAAATGTCGCAGGCGCATTGCAAAGACCGAAAGGCATATTTCGATAGGCAAAAACTCCAAACGGGCATGTGAAAGCAGTTTTCTCTTGGTCTTCCGGGTTAACCGCAATTTGGTTATAACCCGAATAACCATCCAAGAAACAGTAGTAAGCTTGCCCGGCCAACCTCTCCAACATCTGGTCCATGAATGGAAGTGGGAAGTGATCCTTCCTAGTAGCTTGATTAAGCTTCCGGTAATATGTACACATCCGCCAACCGGTGACCGTTCTAGTTGGGATCAACTCATTCTTCTCGTTGTGCACGACGGTCATGCCACCTTTATTTGGAACCACTTGTACCGGACTCACCCAAGCACTATCGGAAATCGGATAGATCATTCCAGCTTCAAGGAGTTTCAGCACCTCCTTCCTCACCACTTCTTTCATTGTAGGATTGAGCCTCCTCTGCGGTTGGACCACCGGTTTAAATTCAGCCTCCATCATGATCTTGTGCATACAAAACGTGGGGCTAATACCTTTCAAATCTGATATGGACCATCCGATAGTTGTCTTATGCTCTCGAAGCACCCTTACAAGTTTCTCCTCTTCCAATTTGGACAATACATTACTCACTATGACAGGGTCTTCATCATTCTCACCAAGAAAGACATACTTCAAATGGGGAGGTAGAGGTTTAAGCTCCAACTCGAGCTTCTCTTGGACTTCATCCTTCTTGAGTTCTTCTTTCTTAGTGTTCACAGCAAGTTGCTTGGGTTGGGCTTCCAAATCACACAAACAGTCTTCTAATTCCTTCTCCTCTTCTTCATCAAGATTTTCAATAGAGTTCATAATCACCTTCTCAAGAGTAGAGGAATGGTGCTGCTATGCAAAGACTTCATTGGCCACTACATCCACAATATCCATGCGGAAGCAATTCTCTTCATCACTCGGGCGATGCATGGCTTCAAACACATTGAAAGTAATCTCTTCATCTTGCACTCTGAGTCGAAGTTGGCCCTTTTGTACGTCTATCAAAGCACATCCGGTTGCAAGAAAGGGTCTCCCCAATATAAGTGGAACTTCTGCATCCTCCTCCATGTATAATATCACAAAATCCGCTGGGAAGATAAACTTGTCCACTTTAACCAAGACGTCTTCCAGAATACCATAAGGACGCTTGATCGATCTATCAGCTAGTTGCAATGCCATCCTTGTTGGTTTCACCTCACCTCCACCAAGCTTGTTCAAAATTGAAAGCGGCATCAAGTTGATACTTGCTCCCAAGTCGCATAAGGCCTTCCCAATAGCAACACTCCCAATAGTGCAAGGGATTGTAAAACTACCAGGATCTTTAAGCTTTGGAGGTAGCTTCCTCTGAAGTATCGCATTACACTCCTCTGTCAAGGCAACAGTCTCACCTTCTTTGAATTTTCTTTTCTTTGTGAGCAACTCCTTCATGAACTTTGCATAGGTTGGCATCTGCTCTAGTGCTTCAGCAAAGGGTATGTTGATCTGTAACCGCTTGAAGATGTCAAGGAACTTAGCAAACTGTTCTTCCTTCTCTTTTTTCTTGCTCAAATGAGGATAGGGCAACTTCACATAAGAGGGGATCACTTGAGGCTTGTCTCCATCTTTCAAAATCTGACTTTTAGTTCTCCTCAAAATCGAATTTTCATCTACTAATTTTTCCATCCTGTCTTTTTCATTGTCTTTTTCTTCCTCCTCTACTACAACCTCTTTGCCTTTTTCCTTATTCAAATCAGTTTTTTCAGCATTCACCTCTGTTTTTTCATCAACTCTCTGATTTTTCACCACGGGCTCACCACTCTCTTCCTCAAGGCTTTTACCACTCCTCAACAAAATATCCTTGCAATGCTCTTTAGGATTAGTTTGAGTATTACCTGAAAAACTGCTGCTAGATTGCTCAGCTAGTTGCTTTGCAATCTGTCCAACTTGAACCTCCAAGTTCTTTATAGAAGTATCAATGTTTTTCTGGTTTGACATGGACATCTGCATGAACTGGTTGAGGGTGTTCTCCAAGATAGAAGTCCGGTCTTGAGGCGGTGGTGTGGGTTGAGGCTTGCTTGCTTGTCCGGCATCTTGTTTCCAACCAAAACTCGGTTGATTCCTCCATCCTTGGTTGTAGTTGTTGGAGTATTGGTTGTTGCTTGGTGATAGTGTGATTTTACATCATGTTTTCTGTACACTTTTGCATGCATTTTTCATATAGATTAGGCATTCTTTATTTGATTTTAGTTAGTTTTTCCCTTGGAACGGGTGAAGCGGTTTCTTGGTGTTGTTTTGCAGGAATTAATGTAAAAATGCTCAGAATTAGCCTTGATGGAGCTTGGATGAAATAGAGCTTGAAAAGTGAAGAAAATGAGCCAAGCAGAGCCCATCACGACCTAGCCGTGATGACCATCACGGCCTAGCCATGATGACCATCACGGCCATGATCAAGAAAACTGAGAAGAGCATAAGGCAAAAGTCAGAAGCTGTAACAGGAAATGCTCGCCCCGCGAGAGGCAACTCGCCTCGCGAGACTGAAGACTGACTGTGCCAGAAAATGCAACCATTTCTGTCTCGCCACGCAAACCATGTCTCGCCTCACGATCCTGACGACCAGAAGCCATCACGCCCAGGCCCTGATGCTCATCACGGGCGTATTTGAGAAGAACCTTTCGGATTCTCCCCGCGAGCAACTCTCGCCTCGTGAGAGATCCAATATCTGAAGACCAGATTTTTAATATTCGCCTCGCGAGAGCCCATTCGCCTCGCGAGCGCGCGCAGAGTCTGATTGGTATAAGTTGCTGTTTTAGGGCAGAATTGAAAGAGTTCTTGGAGGGGGGCACTTGGAGGCACTTGGAGGCTGCGGCTGGACTAGGGTTCCATCCCTAAGAGGGAGCTGAGTTAGGGGGTTGCTGTGACGACAGTGGGAAGCTTCAATGGAGTTGTCCCTTTCTTCCTTTCTCTACTGCTTTTCTGGTTTGGCTTTCTCTTTTATGAGTAGCTAATCCCAGTTTGTTGGGATTAGATGTAATCAAACTGATTATTATGTATTTGCCTTGACTGATTATTCTATGTTCATGCCTTTGTATTAGTGATTGATTTTCTATGCTTAATGCTTGTTGTGGCTAGCACCCCCATGACTTGATTTGTGTTTTAGTATGCAATTGGGAAATTCGTATTAGAACCGGAATTGGAATCAATCACCTAGTAATCCTTGCATCTAGGAATGGAGTTTGGTTTACTAGTAATCACATAATCCTTAATCTTAATGCAAATTCATTAATCTAGGCCACCTAAGGAATTAGGGTCTATTAGTGGATTTAGGCTCTTGCCATCCGAGGAATCGGGGTTTGAGTAATTTAGTGGATTGATTTTAATACTTGAAGCATGAATGGGAGGTATCTAGTCCTGGTAGTACATGAGACAGAGGTTTGGTGAAGTCTAGTCCCAACATATCCTTTCTGCACTCCAAGTGTTTGTTAAAAGTCCCCAAAAAGACAAAAAGATTTTATTCCTTTGTTTTGTTTGTTTTGATTTCTCTTCATAGTCTAGATAGTTGCTGAGTTTGTGAATTGGTAATTAACATCCAATCCCCGTGGATACTATAACCGGTCTCACCACCGTATTACTTGCACGACTGGGTATACTTGCCCAGATTCGTCCAACAAGTTTTTGGCGCCGTTGAGGGGGATTGGTTTTGCCAATATCATTAGTAACAAAGGAGGCAACTAATTTAGACAATTTTAATTTTCTTTTAATTTTCTGTATATATTTGATCTTTTTGTTTTGAGTTTTGTTGTGCCAGGTGGATGGAATTCATGGACAACTATCATTATCCATCTGATGAGCAAGTCTCAAGTCACACTTGGGAGGACAACTGGTGTTGGGAAGATTACCCAGAATTGGCAAATTTTGATATCCCAGCACAAGTTGATAGTGTGACGGGTAGACTTGTATATAGTTGCTCCAAGGAGGAATGGGAAACCCTCTGTTCATATTTACCACCTCCACCACCATGTATGATTCCCATAGAGCCACATGAAGCAGAGTTTGAACAGAATCTGGTTGTGGGAATGGATCAAATTGAAGATGAAGTGGTGGTGGTAAGCGAATCACAAGAAGAGGGATTACCTTTCACGCACCCTTGGGGAGGAACAAGTGAGAAGGCAGGGCATTTGGAAAGCACTCTCTCCACCATGCTTGCTGAATTTACTGCATTAAATAAATATGTTGGCTTGCATGCATGTGTGGACACTGGTAAGTTAGTCCCTTCCACTTGTCTGTCAAACTTCCTGGTGAAAATGACATTTGACCCGCTAGGAAGTGAGTGCATTATTGTAGTTAAAGAGGTCAATGGTGCTTTCACACCATGGCTAGGTGGAACCATGGATAGAGTCATACTGCTGCTACAATCGCCACTCCACAAGCCATTTGATCCGGGAGGAGGATCCTAGCACGTCAAGCTAGTGACGTTAAAGAAGCGCTTACTGGGAGGCAACCCAGGTTTTCTTAACCCTTCTCTTTAGTTAGCGTTTGTTTTTGATTTTTAACTCTTGAATAATTTGAGAAGATCAAGAGTTTTCTTTTGCTAATAAAATTGCCAAGTGATTTCAGGGAAAGAAGGAAGGAAGACCAAGAAGACAAGAAAAAGCAAAGTCAGCACCCATCACGGCGGTGAAGTATTCCCCAACAAGTTTCTGACTGGAATGAGAGCGAACACCCGCTACCGCCTCGGTAAGTCGTTCCAATTTTTCTCCTCTTTCCAACTTGATTGTTTACATTGGGGCCAATGTAAATTCTTAAGCTTGGGGTAGGGATATTTTGCATTTGCATTGTTCATGTTGCATTCATATAGTTTTGCATGATAGTTTGCATGATCACATGATTTGATTGCCCTTGCTTAGATTTTGCATCCAATTGTGAGAACTAAGTGCCAAATAACTTGTGATGGGGAATTTTTGAACCCAATTTTTTTATTCTTGTGATATGGCTGCAAATGAAAATGTTTGAGATAATCTTGGATAGTTGATAATTAGCATGTGGTTCTGTAGATTTGTGTTTCTCATTGATTCTTGAACTAAAATGTGAGATTTTGAGCCAAAAAGGGGTACTCACTAAATATACCCCATTCTTTGTGTTAGAGTGTTATTCCTCTTGGATTGTATTTCTCTAGAACTTGACTTGAAACCGTTTTGAAGCTTAAAAATTTTTGAAAACTTTTTTGAAAATGATTGAGGCACTAGGTATTTTTCTGGCCTTCTGAGCTTTGAATGATGAAATGCTACCCCCTTAGTTTCCCAAATTTGAGCCTGAAAGAATAAAAATACTTTTCTTGGTACCTTAAATTACTTTGTTGAATGATGCTTGTTAGGATACCTTCTAAAGTATTACAAAAGGGTAAAAAGGTAGTTGAAAAAGTATGTGATGAAAAGAATCAGAAAAATATTTCTCTAGAGCTTGAAATCTCCCCTTCTCCAAATAAAAGAAAAAGAAAAATATATGGAGAAGGGGATGACAAAAAGAAATGAGAAATAAAAAGAAAAACAAAGAAAAGAAAGGTGGAAAAAGGAATCAAAACCCATAAGGGTATTTTAGAAGGTCATGTTTGCAATGCTATATTTTGTTAGCCCTTTTGAAAATTTCCTTTTCTTGATTTCCCCACCTAACGATTAATCCCATGGCCATGTTACATCCAAAGCAAAAGACCTCTTGATTCTTAATTGTTTTCATTAATAAAGTAGAGATTTGGTTGATAGTCAAGCCTATGGTAGAATTCATTCCTTGAGGAAAATCGAGCGAATTGTCATATATCCCTAAACACTTGAGTGAGGTGAGAAAGAGAGCCAAGCAAAAGAACAACCTTGGGGTGAGCTTCAGGTGAGAAAGACTGCCCAAATCAGTGAGAATATGAGTCTAGGAAACCTAAGCCTCTAATTGGACTTGAATTGATTGTCTCTTGCTGAATTGTTTGAAATGCCTATTACTTGGATTAGTATTTACTCGGGTTCTTGCTTCACTATCCATGCTTTGATTATTATATCTCTTCTGGCCTTAGTGATTTCTTGAGGACAAGAAATTGAATAAGCTTGGGGTGATTTGATAGTGTGATTTTACATCATGTTTTCTGTACACTTTTGCATGCATTTTTCATATAGATTAGGCATTCTTTATTTGATTTTAGTTAGTTTTTCCCTTGGAACGGGTGAAGCGGTTTCTTGGTGTTGTTTTACAGGAATTAATGTAAAAATGCTCAGAATTAGCCTTGATGGAGCTTGGATGAAATAGAGCTTGAAAAGTGAAGAAAATGAGCCAAGCAGAGCCCATCACGGCCTAGCCGTGATGACCATCACGGCCATGATCAAGAAAACTGAGAAGAGCATAAGGCAAAAGTCAGAAGCTGTAACAGGAAATGCTCGCCCCGCGAGAGGCAACTCGCCTCGCGAGACTGAAGACTGACTGTGCCATAAAATGCAACCATTTCTGTCTCGCCACGCAAACCATGTCTCTCCTCGCGATCTTGAGGACCAGAAGCCATCACGCCCAGGTCCTGATGCTCATCACAGGCGTATTTGAGAAGAACCTTTCGGATTCGCCCCACAAGCAACTCTCGCCTCACGAGAGATCTAATATCTGAAGACCAGATTTTTAATATTCGCCTCGCGAGAGTCCATTCGCCTCGCGAGCGCGCGGAGAGTCTAATTGGTATAAGTTGTTGTTTTAGGGCAGAATTGAAAGAGTTATTGGAGGGGGGCACTTGGAGGCTGCGGCTGGACTAGGGTTCCATCCCTAAGAAGGAGCTGAGTTAGGGGGTTGCTGTGACGACAGTGGGAAGCTTCAATGGAGTTCTCCCTTTCTTCCTTTCTATACTGCTTTTCTGGTTTGACTTTCTCTTTTATGAGTAGCTAATCCCAATTTGTTGGGATTAGATGTAATCAAACTGATTATTATGTATTTGCCTTGACTGATTATTCTATGTTCATGCCTTCGTATTAGTGATTGATTTTCTATGCTTAATGCTTGTTGTGGCTAGCACCCCCATGACTTGATTTGTGTTTTAGTATGCAATTGGGAAATTCGTATTAGAACCGGAATTGGAATCAATTACCTAGTAATCCTTGCATCTAGGAATGGAGTTTGGTTTACTAGTAATCGCGTAATCCTTAATCTTAATGCAAATTCATTAATCTAGGCCACCTAAGGAATTAGGGTCTATTAGTGAATTTAGGCTCTTGCCATCCGAGGAATCGGGGTTTGAGTAATTTAGTGGATTGATTTTAATACTTGAAGCATGAATGGGAGGTATCTAGTCCTGGTAGTACATGAGACAGAGGTTTGGTGAAGTCTAGTCCCAACATATCCTTTCTGCACTCCAAGTGTTTGTTAAAAGTCCCCAAAAAGACAAAAAGATTTTATTCCTTTGTTTTGTTTGTTTTGATTTCTCTTCATAGTCTAGATAGTTGCTGAGTTTGTGAATTGGTAATTGACATCCAATCCCCGTGGATACGATAACAGGTCTCACCACCGTATTACTTGCACGACTGGGTATACTTGCCCAGACTCGTCCAACACCTGGCCGCCCATAGTTCCCCATATAATTAGCTTCCTTATAGGAACTAGGTGGTGCCTCACATCTTCCATTATCATGGTCTCCTCCACAAAAATCGCATCTCATTACCTGTTGAGGTGGCATGGTTGTCCCTTGAACAGTTTGGAGTTGTTGTGGGAGTTGAGCTAGTTGCTTGGTAATGGACTCCAGTTGTTGTGTCATGAGTTTATTCTGAGCCAAAAGTGCAGATTGTGAATCTAACTCCAACACTCTCCTTCTTGATGTGGGACCCCGATCATGATGCATCAAATAGTCATTCGATGCCATAGCCTCTATCAAAATCAGTGCTTCCTGTGCTGTCTTTGTGTTCATGGACCCTCCAGCTGAGGCATCCAACATATACCTGGTTGACGGCCTCAGTCCATTGCAGAATGTTTGCATTTGGGTATGATCATCAAACCCATGATTTGGACATCTTTGGAGCAATTCCTTGAACCTTTCCCAGGCGTCATGAAGAGTCTTACCTTCTTGCTGAGCAAAGCTTATGATGTCACCCCTTTTCTTCACAAATCTTGAGGTGGGGAAGAACCTTACCAGAAATTTTGCCTCTAAGTCATCCCATGTAGTAATGCTCCCCCTTGGTTGAGATTGGAGCCAAGCCTTGGCCCTATCTCTTAAAGAGAAGGGAAACGCCCTTAGGAGGATTGCATCCTCAGAGGCACCATTGTGCTTCATCGTATCGCATATCTCAATGAAGTTAGAGATATGACTATTAGGATCTTCCTTTTCCAACCCTAAGAACCGATTTTGTGCAACCAAATTCAAAAGAGCTGGCTTAATTTCAAAATTGTTGCAGTTAACTGGGGGCCTCACTATGCTAGTGACATGTCGATTGACATTTGTATTGTCGTAGTCACCAAGTGTCCTCCGTGGTGGAGCACCTTCACCATTGCCTGCCATTCTGAGTTTTTCTTGATGAACTCGAGAGGAGGAAATCTCTTGTTCTTCTTCTCGCTGTTCTAACAGTTTCTGCTCTCTTGCTTGCCTTCGATTCTTCCTAGCTGTTCTTTCAATCTCAGGATCGTGGAGGAGTTGGTCAGCTGGGATAGTACCTCGCATACACAAACAGTCTAGCAAACAAGAATGTTAGCAATAAAAGTCAGCACACAAACAGCAAATACACCAGAAAAATATGACAGCAAACAGCTTATAACAGAAAAAAAAATTTTGCTTAAATAAGTAACCGAAATGGGTATGCTAATATTGAAACACAATCCCCGGCAACAGCGCCAAAAACTTGTTGACGAATCTAGGCAAGTATACCTAGTCGTTCAAGTAATACGGTGGTGAGACCGATATCGTTCCCATGAGGATTGTGACAAGCACTAGCACGTATCGAATCAATTACTATCTAAGCGGATATTTGGATTGAAGGGAGCTCGATAGTGAATACTAAGCCCAAATAAGATTTAAACCTAAAACCAACAAAATAAAGAGAAAAGTTCGTTGGGAATTTCTGTCGAACACTTGGAAGGCACTTAAAAGGATTCTTCAAATATAAGAACAATGCTGGGATTGGGTTCACTAAACTTCATCCCCATGCAATGACATGACTAATAAACAGTCTCTACTTCAAGTATGACAATTGATCCACTAAATTACTCAAGTCCCGATTCCTCGGATGACAAGAGCCGAAATCCACTAATAGACCCTAATTCCTTAGGTGGCCTAGATTAATGAAATTGCATTAAGATTAGGGATTACGTGATTGCTAATAAACCTAGTTCCATTCCTAGATACAAGGTTTACTAGGTGATTAATTTCAGTTCCGGTTCTAATACGAATTTTCCAATTGCATATCGAAACACTAATCAAGTCATAGGGGTGCTAGCCACAACAACCATTAAGCATAGAAATCAATCACTCAATAAAGAAGTAAAAACTGTATTACAAGATCAAGTCGGATACATGAGAATTCAGAGATAGCTACACCTAACCCCAACAAAGGAGGTTTAGCTACTCATGATCATAGCCAAAACCAAAGAAATATAGATGAAAAGGAAGAAGAACACCATGGAATCCTTGTGCGGCTGCCCCTGGTTCAGAGAGAATGATTTAGGGTTTTCAAAAAACTATTTTTTTTCTGTTCTGCTCATGCTCCTTTATAGATCAGGATTCGCGTCACGGCCGTGATGGCCATCACGGTCTAGTCGTGACGCTTTCTTCCTTGGCGCGCTTTCAAATATTGGAGCATCACGGCCGTGATGCTCATCACGAGCAGGCCGTGATAGCTTCTGCCTTCACCAAATGATCTGTCACGGCCGTGATGGCCGTCACGGCTTGGCGGTGACAGATTCTGCCAAGAGGGGGTCTGGCTCCATTAACACGTCACGGCCGTGATGGGTATCACGGCTAAGCCGTGACAGCTTCTGACTTTTGCCTTCTTTTCTCTCAATTATTGCTCGATCACGGCCGTGAGGGTCATCACGGCCAGGCCGTGATGGGCTCTGCCTGGGTCATTTTCTTCACTTTTTAAACTCTGTCTTCATCCAAGCTCCATCATGGCTAATCTTGAGCATTTTTCCTCGAATTCCAGCAAAACAACACCAAGAAACCGCCTCACCCGATCCAAGGTAAAAACTAATAAAATCAAATCAAATACACCTAAACTATATGAAAAGTGCATGCAAAAATGTACAGGAATTATGATGAGAAATCACACTATCATTTACTAAAACAAACGCTATCTAAAGTGTGCCTTATATAGCGTTTACTAAAACAAACGCTATCTATTCCCTTATTTGTTTTTTTAGTTTACCTATTTCTTAACATTACCTCCATCCTGCATGTTCATAAAAAACAGAAGGTTTACACAAATAATTGAAGCACAATCCAAATTATAGGTAGCAAATAAAACCCAGACACCTAAGTTACTTGTACCAAACCATGCATAACACAATACAAAGTTTAGACCATATATAACAAGTGTAATCAAATAAATTTTTCAACAATATAGCGACACCAATCTTCCTTGACTTCAGATAGTTGAGCAGTGGAGTATGTGAAGCATTTGAAGTCAGGGAAGTACTGCGACATAAAAATTAAATAAATTAAGTTACAATTGCTAAAACATTTGAACAGTCACATTTAAAAGCTAAGTAAACAACAAGCACCGAAACTACATATCGCCATTGGTATTTTAACTTGGTTCTGTAAGATAACTTCCTTCATGAAACGCATGACATAATACCCACAATCTGTATTGTTGGGTTGTCTTGGGCACTATAAAAAATAAAATAGAAAATCAATATAGTTTTTTTTAACTAATTGCTCATTAAGTTTTTACAAATATACCTCTATCTGAATCCATTTAATGTTGGTTGCTTTTAAACGAGGCACCTTAGCTCCGCTACGTGCACGATAAACTTGCAAAGCACTAATCACAAAATCAAACAGACTTCATTAAGAAACATATTTTCAATCATCACAAACACACGCATGGATTTTCCAACAAAAATTCTCAATGGTAACATCTAGATACAAAATGAAGGTTCCGGTTGCTTTTTTTTTTTTTTTTTTAACCACAACACCCACAACCCCAAGATATGCCAATTCAACACAGTTATTCTAATGTCAAAAATCAAAAGCACATTAGGACCATGACAACTTGCAACATGTATCTACCATGGAAGCCATTCGACAGAATCATAGAAAATCAAAAAAATAAAAGCATGCTTACTTATTGAACAAATTCTTTAATTCTGGGCGATTCCTAGGATCAACATGCAAGGAATCCAGATAGTAAACAATCTCTTCAACAGTATTTATCGCTAACAACACCCAATGATTCCTACAAAAATGTTGAGATAACAAATCCTAAGCACCTCAACTTTTATATAATTCATTATTGTGAATTAAGTCCTATAGGATAAGTGACTCACCCAACATTGCACGACGCTAGAAACAAGGACTGATATTCTCTCTCAGTAATTGCAAAGCGGTCAGCTATATACTTTGTCTGTGAATCCCCCCCGAAGAAGCCGTATGTATCTGTTTGGTGTGGGGCCAAGAACAGAAACCTCCTCGTTCTTTCCTTTGGAAGCAAAAATTCTTCATACAAATACCTTCAATTAAAATATAAAAATGGATTATACCAATGACATCAATATTTAAATGGAAAGACTAAAAAAATATTGTACACTTTAAGCCTGATTTAGTACCTGATATATACGAAAATAACGGAGGCAGATACCCATTCGTGATTTACAATTTCTCTGATATTTTCAGCATTAATTCTATCAATGATATGATCACCAAAAATATTTTGTTCTATCTCTATGTCCAATGGGTCATCATTTTTCATATTCTTTCGTTCATGTATTTTAAGAAAATTGAAATATTCCAGAGAAATGTTATTTGAACCAGCTGTAGGAGGGTTGGCCTCAGATTTGCCTCATTTCTTTACCGGGGTTGTAATTGACTCCTTTGTATGTTCAGACACTCTGCCCTTGCCTTTAGATTTTGCAGGTGCCTGGAAATTTTGCATTTCAATATGCCAGTTAGTGATCAACTAATGTAATAAATATACGCCGTATATGACAAGGTGGAAAAATCCAATTACATACCATATTAATTACAACCACGAGATCAATTGGCCATGCCACATAAGTACCTATTGCATCTCTTATTGTCATTACATCTGCATCATCAATAGGTACCGGCAATGGCGCATCCCCCTCAGTTGCAACATCAACTCCAACTTTCACATAGTTAAGGGGTAGTGGTCCGGTGTGCAGTGTAACACCTGGCTCATTATATACTTTACCCATACCAACCATACGATGGGTTGGGGTTTATAAATATAGATGACATGAGTTGACGCCGTAATCCAATGATAGATGAATAAGCATTGAATTAGGGCATCCAATTGAATGTATTTAACTGTGAATGCATTACTAGTTAAAAAACAAAGCATGCATTACCTCTGGAAGCTTGATGGCAGATGCTAGAGTGCAACTATCTTTGACGCTTGGGGTTGTGAAATTAGCCTGCCTCTCCTCATCCTCCTTTATTTGTATTGGTGAAATGCAAATGTTAACATTATTATATATTGCCATAAGAAAATAACAAATGAAAATGTAAACGTTATTCTACTTACACATTTATTCCACACATTCTGCGTATTTTTGTTGTCAATTACACCCGCCTTGTTCTCGCGGGCTTTCCTCCACACAATATGGCGTTTAATTTTTTTAACTTCTGGCCCTGGCTCCTGTATCTGTATATTGAGATAATATATATTAACCAAACATTTTAAAATTCATATTTACCACACATGCAGTTAATTATATATATACATACCAATTCATCCTCAATGTCAGTGAGAGGCTCTGAAATTGAGTCTAGAACTGTGAAAACCTCCACCTTAATAAATAAATAAGGGGGAGAAGCAAAGAGGGAAAGCAACAAAAGTAGAGAATAACTTTAATTAGGTACTAGCATCAAATGAGAAAAAGTAAAAGTGGACCAAAATGTAATTTTTTTAATCATAAGGCAGTCAAAAATACCTTACTCAAATACTCTCTCACTTCTTCAGCAGAAAATTCAGAGAGAGAAGACCTATAGCCTTTAGACGGTAACCCATTAGCCTCAACAAGCTCACAGACCTTATCAATAAATGCTGGAGTGCTATCAACTTTCACAACTGAGGTAGCGTTGTATTTCTGCTGATAGAATGAGCACAGCTGATCCAAGAAGTCTAATATGTTCTTCTTGTGGCTGCATAAAACCACCCATGCACACCACTAGTATAAAAACTGTTTTCAACTTTGAAAAAGAATTCAAAACGTTGATACGAAAACTATACTTAAACTTCAAAAGGAATTTGCAAAACTACAAAATCATGTACTAATCAATGTACTAAAATTCGAACACTTACTAGTTTAAAAAAAACAAACAAACCTATATGAGGATGCAGTGATTTCAAAAAGTAGGTTCAACTCATGAAAGACATTAAGCATATATATATATATAAGAATATTCAAAAGAAGTTCAAATCAGTATTAACCAGGTAATTTAAGCCATGGCGAAGCAATTTCATCCCACTTGTAATTTGTAAGGGAAAGAATTCCAACTAGGCATGTGGTGTTCAACAAAAATATTTTCAGAGGCATTTTATCAAACAGACGTGATGCATGTGAATTCCTTCTAACATAAATGCATGGTTAGCATATCAATAACTCCCCAAATTGGAAAAATGAAATCAGAAATCACATTATCAACCAAGGAGTATCAATCCAAATCACATTAAAAAATGGATCCCCAGAGATTTTCCCCATTCTCATGGTCATGTGTATACGGCATTTGATAAGGGTGGTTTAGGAACCCCATCAGAGTTGTGAAATTGAGACCACAAGAGAATTAAGATGCATACATGATATGGGATGAGTGCAAGGAAGAGAGGGATTTTTTACCACTACTTTGAACTGATGAGTCTTAGGGTGAGAATTGCATACGATGTGAACAAGAAACTAGACTTGTGAAGCTTTTATAGTGCAGACTTTCGCATTGTGATGCACGAACTCCGCCACGCGACGAGAGGCAGTAGCTAAGGAGTTGGAATTTCGCCTAGCAGAGAAGCGGTCTCGCCTTGCGAAGTCAGTCGGAAAGCTCCAGTTTGGAATTTCACCTGGCAGAGAAGTGGTCTCGCCTTACGGGGGGACAGAGAATACCTAATCCAAATTTCGCCTTGCGATGAACAAGCTTCCCCATGTAACGAAGGTCAGTGATGAACTGAGATTAATTCGCCCTACGGTGGTGCCCTGTCCGCGTTATGGTATAGCAGAAACTGAGAATGTTAGGGTATACGCAGAAACTGAGATTCGAAGGATCAAAGCATACGCGCGCGCAGGTAGTTATAAAATCAGCAAAGGTAATCACCTAAGATAGCGTTTCTAACTTTAAACGCTATCTAAAGGTTATCTTTTAATAGCATTTCCTAAAACAAATGCGATTAAAAGTTGATTTTATTTTATTTATTTATTTCAAATTAGAAAAGATAGCGGTTCAACATAAAAACGCTATCTTAGGAGCACTCTTTAATAGGACTTATTTTAGGAAACGCTAGTAAAAGGGCGCTACAATTTTTAATAGCAGTTCCGCAAAACAAATGCTATTAAATAACTGCTATTATAAGTCATTTATGTTGTAGTGAAACCAGGAATCTGGTGCACCACACCGGGCCAAGTCATGAATCTGGTGCATTATCTGGTGCACCACACCGACCCAAGTCAGGAATCTGGTGCACCACACCGAGCCAGATTAGTCTGGTGCACCACACCGAGCCAAATCAGGAATCTGGTGCACCACACCGAACCAAGTCAGGAATCAGGTGTACCACACCGAGCCAAGTCAGGAATCTGGTGAACCATGCTGGGCCAAGTCCCGAATCTGGTGCACCACATCGAGCCAGATGAGTCTGGTTTACCACACCGAGCCAAATCATGAATCTGGTGCACCACACCGAGCCAAGTCAGGAATCAGGTGTACCACACCGAGCCAAGTCCGGAATCTGGTGTACCATGCTGGGCCAAGTCCCGAATCTGGTGCACCACACCGAGTCAAATCAGGAACACCGAGCCAAGTTAGGAATCAGGTGCACCAGACCGAGCCAAACCATGAATCTGGTGCACCACACCGAGCCAAGTCAGGAATCAAGGGCACCAAACCGAGCCAAGTCAGGAATCTGGTGCACCACACCGAGCCAAGTCAGGAATCTGGTGCACCACACTGAGCCAAGTCAGGAATCTGGTGCACCACACCGAGCCAAGTCAGGAATCAGGTACACCAGACCGAGTCAAACCATGAGTCTGGTGCACCAAACCGAGCCAAACCATGAATCTGGTGCACCAGACGGAGCCAAGTCAGAAATCTGGTGCACCACACCTAGCCAACTCAGGAATCTGGTGCACCACACCGAGCCAAGCCAAGAATCAGGTGCACTACACCGAACCAAGTCATGAATCCGGTGCAACAAACCAAGTCAAACCATGAATCTAGTGCACCGGACCGGGCCAAGTCATGAATCGGTGCATAATCAAAAGACACCGAGCCAAATCAGGAATCTGGTGCACCACACCGAGCCATGTCAAGAATCTGGTGCACCACACCGAGCAAAGTCAGGGATCTGGTGCACCAGATCGAGCCAAGTCTGGAATCGCGAGCACCACTCCGAGCCAAGTCAGGAATCCGGTGCACCACACCGAGCCAAAATGTGAATCTATTGCACCAGACCGAGCCATGTCATGAATCCGGTGGACCACACCGAAGTCAAACAATGAATTCGTGCACTGCATCGCCAAGTCATGAATCCGGTGCATAATCTAGTGCACCACACAAAGTCTAGTCATGAATCTGGTGCACCAAACCGAGCCAGATTAGTCCGGTGCACCACACAGAGCCAAATCATGAATCTGGTGCACCGGCATGGCCAAATCTTGAATCCGTGCACGCATCGAGTCAAACCATGAATTTGGTGCACCAGACCAAGCCAAACCATGAATATGGTGCACCAGACCAAGACAAACCATGAATCTGGTGCACCGCATCGAGCAAAGTAAGGAATCCGGTGCACCAGAACCTGGCTAGCTGGGTTCCTGTCCGCACCGACCGAGCCAGATCCGGCACTTGGTGCACCCGGGGACCCGTGCCCGTTCCACACACCGGGCCAAATCATGAACTCGGTGCACCGCACGAGCCAAGTCAAGAATCCGTGCACCACACCGAGCCAAACTATGAATCGATGCACCGCATCGAGCCGAAGTCGTGAATCGTGCACGACACCGAAGTCAAGTCGGAATCGTGCACCACACCGAGCCAAATCGTGAATCGTGCACCGCATCGAGCCAAGTCAAGAATCGGGTGCACCGATCGAGCCAAGTCAGAATCGTGCACCTCACCGAGCCAAGTCGGGAATGTTGTGCACCACGCCGAGCCAAACTAGGAATCGTGCCCCACACCTGGTCAAGTCATGAATCTAGTGCATTATCTGGTGCACCACACGAGCCAAGTCATGAATCCGTGCACCACACCGAGGCATTAGTCGGTGCACTTCATCAAGCCAAATCGGAACGGTGCACCCCACCGAGCCAAGTTAGTAATCGGTGCACCACACCGAACCAAATCAAGAATCGGTGCACCACACCGCCAAGTCACGATCGGTGCACCTCACCGAGCCAAATCTGGAATATGGTGCACCACACCGAGCCAAGTTTGGAATCAGGTGCACCACACCGAGCCAAACCATGAATCTGGTGCACCGCACCGAGCCAGACCATGAATCTGGTGCACCACACCGAGCCATGCAGGAATCATGTGCACCGCATCGAGCCAAGTCTGGAATCGTGCACCACACCGAGCCAAGTCGGAATCCGTGCACCACACCAAGCTAAGTCGAGAATCGGTGCACCACACCGAGCCAAACCCTGAATCTGGTGCACCACACCGAGGCAAACCATGAATCTTGTGCACCAGACCGAGCCAAACCATGAATCTGGTGCACCAGACCAAGACAAACCATGAATCTGGTGCACCGCATCGAGCAAAGTAAGGAATCCGGTGCACCAGAACCTGGATAGCTTGGTTCCTGTCTGCACCGACCGAGCCAGATCCGGCACTTAGTGCACCCGGGTACCCGTGCCCGTTCAACACACCGGGCCAAATCATGAATGGTGCACCTAACCGACCCAAGTCAGGAATCTGGTGCACCACACCGAGCCAAGCCATGAATCGATGCACCACATCGAGCCAAGTCAGGAATCTGGTGCAACACACCGAGTGAAGTTAGGAATCTAGTGCACCACACCGAGCCAAACCAGGAATCTGGTGCACCACACCGAGCCAAGTCAGGAATCTGGTGCACCAGACCGAGCCAAGTCAAGAATCTGGTGCACCACACCGAGCCAAGTCAGGAATCTGGTGCACCTCACCGAGCCAAGTCAGGAATCAGGTGCACCACACCGAGCCAAACCAGGAATCAGGTGCACCACACCGAGCCAAACACTACAACAGAAAAGGATTTAGATAGCATTTCTGGATGCCTCTTAATAGCGTTTTTAAGCGCTATCTATGCCACCGCTATTAAAAGTAGTTAGCAAAGATATCATTTAAAAAGTGCTATTAAAAGACGACCTTAGATAGCGTTTCCGCGTATTTACAAACGCTATCTTTAGTGTGTGTTTTCTGGCATCATTGGAAGGTCATATGTGACTTTAGATAGCGTTTGTTTTAGTAAACACTATCTAAAGGCAGACTTTAGATAGCGTTCGTTTTAGTAAACGCTATCTAAAGGCAGCCTTTAGATAGCGTTTTTTTAACAAATGCTATCTAAAATCTGCCTTTAGAAAGCGTTTTAGATAGCATTTGTTAAAAAAATGCTATCTAAAGGCTGCCTTTAGATAGCGTTTACTAAAACAAACGCTATCTATTCCCTTATTTTTTTTAGTTTACCTATTTCTTAACTTTACCTCCATCCTGCATGTTCATAAAAAACAGAAGGTTTACACAAATAATTGAAGTACGATCCAAATTATAGGTAGCAAATAAACCCAGGCACCTAAGTTACTTGTACCAAACCATGCATAACAAAATACAAAGTTTAGACCATATATAACAAGTGTAATCAAATAAACTTTTCAACAATATAGCGACACCAATCTTCCTTGACTTCAGATAGTTGAGTTGTGGAGTATGTGAAGCATTTGAAGTCAGGGAAGTAATGCGACATAAAAATTAAATAAATTAAGTTACAATTGCTAAAACATTTGAACAGTCACATTTAAAAGCTAAGTAAACAACAAGCACTGAAACTACATACCGCCATTGGTATTTTAACTTGGTTCTGTAAGATAATTTCCTTCATGAAACACATCACATAATACCCACAATCTGTATTGTTGGGTTGTCTTGGGCACTATAAAAAATAAAATAGTAAATCAATATAGTTTTTTTTAACTAATTTCTCATTAAGTTTTTACAAATATACCTCTCTCTCAATCCATTTAATGTTGGTTGCTTTTAAACGAGGCACCTTAGCTCCGCTACGTGCACGATAAACTTGCAAAGCACTAATCACAAAATCAAACAAACTTCATTAAGAAACATATTTTCAATCATCACAAACACACGCATGGATTTTCCAACAAAAATTCTCAATGGTAACATCTAGATACAAAATGAAGGTTCCGGTTGCTTTTTTTTTTTTTTTTGAACCACAACAGCCACAACCCAGTATATGCCAATTCAACACAGTTATTCTAATGTCAAAAATCAAAAGCACATTAGGACCATGACAACTTGCAACATGTATCTACCATGGAAGCCATTCGACAGAATCATAGAAAATCAAAAAAATAAAAGCATGCTTACTTATTGAACAAATTCTTTAATTCTGGGCGATTCCTAGGATCAACATGCAAGGAATCCAGATAGTAAACAATCTCTTCAACAGTATTTATCGCTAACAACACCCAATGATTCCTACAAAAATGTTGAGATAACAAATCCTAAGCACCTCAACTTTTATATAATTCATTATTGTGAATTAAGTCCTATAGGATAAGTGACTCACCCAACATTGCATGGCGCTAGAAACAAGGGCTGATATTCTCTCTCTATAATTGCAAAGCGGTCAGCTATATACTTTGTCTGTGAATCCCCCCCGAAGAAGCCGTATGTATCTGTTTGGTGTGGGGCCAAGAACAGAAACCTCCTCGTTCTTTCCTTTGGAAGCAAAAATTCTTCGTACAAATACCTTCAATTAAAATATAAAAATGGATTACACCAATGACATCAATATTTAAATGGAAAGACTAAAAAAATATTGTACACTTTAAGCCTGATTTAGTACCTGATATATACAGAAATAACGGAGGCAGATACCCATTAATGATTTACAATTTCTCTAATATTTTCAGCATTAATTCTATCAATGATATGATCACCAAAAATATTTTGTTCTATCTCTGTGTCCAATGGGTCATCATTTTTCATATTCTTTCGTTCATGTATTTTAAGAAAATTGAAATATTCCAGAGAAATGTTATTTGAACCAGCTGTAGGAGGGTTGGCCTCAGATTTGCCTCCTTTCTTTACCGGGGTTGTAATTGACTCCTTTGTATGTTCAGACACTCTGCCCTTGCCTTTAGATTTTGCTGGTGCCTAGAAATTTTGCATTTCAATATGCCAGTTAGTGATCAACTAATGTAATAAATATACGCCGTATATGACAAGGTGGAAAAATCCAATTACATACCATATTAATTACAACCACAAGATCAATTGGCCATGCCACATAAGTACCTATTGCATCTCTTATTGTCATTACATCTGCATCATCAATAGGTACCGGCAATGGCGCATCCCCCTCAGTTGCAACATCAACTCCAACTTTCACATAGTTAAGGGTAGTGGTCCGGTGTGCAGTGTAACACCCGGCTCATTATATACTTTACCCATACCAACCATACGATGGGTTGGGGTTGATAAATATAGATGACATGAGTTGACACCCTAATCCAATGATAGATGAATAAGCATTGAATTAGGGCATCCAATTGAATGTATTTAACTGTGAATTGTTGAACCGATCTAGGCAAGTATACCTAGTCGTACAAGTAATACGATGGTGAGACCGGTTATCGTATCCACAGGGATCGGTTGCCAATTACCAATTCACAACTTCGACAACTATCTAGACTAAACTATAAATCAAGAGAAATCAAAACAGAAAAAGAAAAGCAATAAAAAGTTTTTTTGTCTTTTCGGGAACTTTTAACAAACACTTGGAGTGCAGAATGAGGTGTTGGGATTAAATTTCACCAAACCTTAGCCTCATGCAATACCAAGACTAGATACCTCCCATTCATGCTTCAAATATTAAAATCAACCCATGAGATTACTCAAGCCCTGATTCCTCAGATGACAAGAGCCTAAATCCACTAATAGACCCTAATTCCTTAGGTGGCCTAGATTAATGAATTTGCATTAAGAGTAGGGATTACGCGATTACTAATAAACCAAACTCCATTCCTAGATGCAAGGTTTACTAGGTGATTAATTCCAGATCAAGAATTGATAAGAACATCCCCATTGCAAATCTAATCTTAAAATCAGTTTATAGGTAGCTAAACCACAAAAAGCATTAATCGTAGGAATTAAACACTAATACAAAGGCATGAACACAGATTAATCAATCATGGCAAATACATAATATTCAGTTTGGTTACATCTAATCCCAACAACAGGGATTTAGCTACTCATAGAGAAAGCCAAAACTAAAACCGTAGGGACAAAGGAAAGAAGAAGGGAAGGAAGAACCTCCATTGGAAGCTTTTCCCAGCCATCAGCCTCCTTTGATTCTAGGGTTCCAGTCCTCCTCAACTGCCAGCCTCCAAGGTCTTCCTAGGGTGAAAGTGCTCCTAGGGTAAAAGTCCCTCTTTTTCTGTCTGGAAGAATCTCCCCCGGATCTCTCTTTCTGTTCTGCGTTGGGCCTCTTTTATAGACTGGGCACGCGTCACGACAGTGATGGCCATCACGGCCAGGCCGTAAGTGTTCTGGAATGGGCGCGCTTTCAAATTTGGAGCATCACGGTCGTGATTCTCATCACGGCTAGGCCGTGAACACTTCTGTCTCCACCAATTGGTCTGTCACGGCCGTGATGGGCATCATGGCTAGGCCGTGATAGCTTCTGACTTTTGCCTTCTGCTCTGTTTGATCATGGTCGTGATGGTCATCACGGCTAGGCCGTGATGGTCATCACGGCTAGGCCGTGATGGGCTCTGTTTGGCTATTTTCTTCACTTTTCAAGCTTCCCTTCATCTGAGCTCCATCATGGCTGATTTTGAGCATTTTCTCTTTAATTTCTGCAAAACAACACCACGAAATCGCCTTATCCGTTCCAAAGAAAAAACTAACTAAAATCAAATTAAATATGCCTAACCTATATGAAAATGCATGCAAAAATGTACATGAAATATGATGTGAAATCACACTATCAAATCACCCCAAGCTTATTCAATTGCTTGTCCTCAAGCAATCACTAAGGCCAGAAGATATAAATAATCAGAACATGGATAGTGAACCAAGAACCCGAGTAGTAACTAATCCAAGTAACAAGCATTTTCAAATAATTCAGCAAGATACAATCAATGTCAAGTCCAATTAGAGCTTATGTTTCCTAAATTCATATTCTCATTGATTCGGGCACTCTTTCTCACCTGAAAATCACCCCAAGCTTGTTCATTTGCTTGGCTCTCTTTCTCTCCTCACTCAAGGGTTTAGGGAGATATGACAATTCGCTCCATTTTCCTCAAGGAATGAATTCTACCATAGGTTTGACTATCAACCAAATCTCTACTTTATTAATGAAAACAATTAAGAATCAAGAGGTCTTTTGATTTGGTTGTAACGGGGCCATGGGATTTATCGTTAGGTGGGGAAATCAAGAAAAGGACATTTCAAAAGGCTACACAAAACATCAAGCATTGCAAATCATGACACCTTCTAAAATACCCTTTTGGGTTTTGATTCACTTTTGCCACCTTTCTTTCTTTCTTTTCATTTTATTTCTCACTTTTCTTTTTGTCATCCCCTTCTCCATATATATTTCTTTTTCTTTCATTTTTCTTTTATTTGGAGAAGGGGAGATTTTCAGCTCAAGAGAAATATTTTTCTTACTTTCTCATCCCATACTTTTTCAACTACCTTTTTACCCTTTTTTGTAATACTTTAAAAGGTGCCTCATCAAGCATATTCATCAAAGTAATTCAAGGTACCAAGAAAAGTATTTTATTCTTTTAGGCTCAAAATTGGGCAACTAAGGGGTAGCATTTAGTCAATCAAAGCTCAGCAGGCCGGAAAAATACCTAATGCCTCAATCATTTTCAAAAATGTTTTCAAAAATCTTTAAGCTTCAAAATGGTTTCAAGTCAAGTTCTAGAGAAATACAATCCAAGAGGAATAGCATTCTAACACAAAGAATGGGATAGATTTAGTGAGTACCCCTTTTGGCTCAAAATCTCACATTTTAGTAGTTCAAAAATCAATGAGAAACACAAATCTACGGAACCACATGCTAATTATCAACTATCAAAAGATCATCTCAAAAATTTTTATTTGTAGCCTTATCACAAGAATAAAAAAATTTGGGTTCAAAAGTTCACTATCTCAATTTATTTGGCACTCAGTTCTCACAATTGGATGCAAAATCTAAGCAAAGGGGTAATCGAATCATGTGATCATGCAAACTATGCCTATATGAATGCAACATGCAAAATGCAAATGCAAAATACCCCTACCCCAAGCTTAAAAACTTACACTGTCCCCAATGTAAACAATCAAGTTGGAGAGAGGAGAAAAATGGAACAACTCACCGAGGCGGCAGCAGGTGCTGGCTCACATGCCTAGCCAGAAGGAATTGCATGAAAATTGGGTCACGGCCGTGATGCTTATCACGGGCTGGCCGTGATGCATTCTGGTCCATAGGGGTAGCCTGTCACGGCCGTGACCTCCATCACGGCTAGGCCGTGATGCTCTCTGATCTTCAGGGTCCTCCCATCACTCCCGTGATGGGGATAACGGCTGGGCCGTGATCCTTTCTGATCTTCAATTCTAGCTCATCACGGCCGTGACCAGTGTAACGGCCTGGGCGTGATGGTTACTGACTTTGCTTTTCCTTGTCCTTTTGCTTCTTCTTCCTTCTTTCCCTGAAAACACCTAACAAATCTATTAATTTATTTTTTTTCCTCTTGATCTTCTCAAATTATTCAAGAGTTAAATTCAAAAACAAAAACTAACTAAAGAGAATGGTTAAGAAAACTTGGTTTGCCTCCCAGTAAGTGCTTCTTTAACGTCACTAGCTTGACTCATTAAGAAGCATTGATCAGCCTCTGACTAGTCTAGTTTTATAACTATAAAAACCTTGGCTTTGTGCTAATTTTATCTCATTTTCACCCAAATTAGACTTGATTGTCTTTAAGCAGCATTTTGAGTCTCTAAAGTAGTTTTAGGTTAATTTAGCCAGTTTTGAGTCAAATAAAGCACTTATGGCTATTTTGTTGTTTTCAGGTTAAGTTAGAAGTCAAGAGAATAAAGAAACAGAGGAAATTTCAAGTCTGGAGGTGTTCGCCTCGCGAGAGTCTTCTCGCCTCGCAAACCTGAAAGCCAGCCGAACAACAAAAATGTCATCCTCTCTGGTTCGCCCCGCGACTCCTCTTCTCGCCTCGCGAGACTGAACGATGGTTGTTCCTAAAAATGCAACTCATTCTGGTTCGCCCCGCGAGTGAGGGTTCGCCTCGCGAGCCTGGAAGTCAGAAAGCATCACGGTTAGGCCCTGATGGCCATAACGGGCGTAAGAAGAAGACTCTTCAGTTCTCTCGCCCCGCGAGCTATGTTCGCCTCGCGAGAATGCCAAAGGTTGCTGACTCTTCACAATATTCGCCTCGCGAGCGAGTGTTCGCCTCGCGAGTGGGCTTAGTTTCTGAATAGTATAAAAGGCTGTTCTGGGCAGATTGAGGAAAAACTTTTCATTCTCCATTGTTTTCTTTACAGATTTTTTGTGTGTTTCGTTTTTCTATGGAGAATTAAGTTTCTTAGATTAATCTATTGTGATTGATTTCCATTACACTTGAGGTTCTTGTAATTCCTATTTTATTTGCTTTTCCCTTTTCAATACTATGCTATATATTTCTGTTTGCTTAATTCAGGAGTGTATAGTGTTGTGTTGATTTATTTCGGTGATGTTATATTCCTATATTTAATCGCGTTTGCTTAATTCGCGTGTGTTCAATTCGTGTTCGCTTAGTTCACGAAGGGCTTAACCCCGTTTGCTTAATTCGGGAATAGGAATATATATCTGTAGTAGTGATTTCGCTTGTAAATTGTTGCTACAACCGAAAAGGGATTAGAATCTGCTTAGGGCTTGGAATTAACATGAACCGATGATAGTTGGGAAATTGAGAACAGTAGATTAATCGTCTTTAGCTATTTGATAATCTTTTCAACTGCTCGATTTTATTGCTCTGTTATTGATTTGTTTTCTTAATTGCATCCAATCCAACCCCACCAAAAAAAAAAATTTGAGTTTTGTGGTAAATAACACCTCAAGAGTCCTTGTGAGACGACATCCGAGTTGTCGCCCTAAACTACGTTTTTATAAACCGCTCGTTCTTTTTGGCGCGTGCGCGACAGCGCGAACAAAAATTGGTGCCGTTGCCGGGGAACTCTTATTTGTTATTTTTTGCAATTTTTGTTTTTTTTTCTTTCCTTTCTTTTATTTTCTGCTTTTTGTTTTGAATTAGTCTGGCTACTAGGTCTAATTGCCCTGGATTGTGTGATTTTGATCCTGAAATTGAAAGAACACTGCACACACGCCGTAGAGAAATTCGGGCTAGCACTAGTAGTGATTCTAATTCAAAAACTGTTTTTGAAAACAAGGGTGACCAAAGGACATTAAGACACTCTTTTGCCCCTGATGTTAATTATAATGGCTTATGCATTGCATATCCTGGTGCTGATACTCCTTTTGAGTTAAAATCTGGTTTCATTCACTTGTTGCCAATGTTTAGTGGTCTTGCAGGTGAGGATCCACACAAGCATTTGAAGGAATTCCAGGTCGTCTGCTCCACAACCTTGAGATCAGAGGGGGTAACTGAGGATAGCATCAAGCTGAAAGCTTTCCCATTTTCACTCCAGGGCGCTGCAAAGGATTGGCTGTTATATCTTGAGCCAAACTCTATTACCACCTGGAACGAATTGAAGAGGGTTTTCTTAGAGAGATATTTTCCTGCCTCCAGAGCTGCATCAATTAGGAAAGAAATATGTGGCATCAGACAAGGGAATGAGTCATTGGCTGAATATTGGGAGCGATTCAAGAAGTTGGTATCCAGTTGCCCTCAAAGATCATTTACGAGCAGCTTCTTATCCAGTATTTTTATGAAGGGTTACTGCCGATGGATAGGAATATTTTGGATGCTGCTAGTGGGGGAGCACTTGTTGATAAAATCCCAGCTGCTGCCAAGCAACTAATTGAGAATATGTCACTGAATTCCCAGCAGTTTACAACCAGAAGAAATTCTGTTGAGACAAGAGGTGTGCATGAGGTCCATAGCTCTTCGTCCAACCAAGCCCTTGAGAATAGAATGGATGAGCTCACTTCTTTTGTAAGGCAATTGGCAATAGATAGGGTTCAACCTGCAAGGTTGTGTGGCATGTGCAACTCTCCTGAGCACCCGTATGATGCATGCCCCATTCCGAAGGAAGAGTTCGTGACTGATTTGTCCCAGGCTTGTGCAGTCCATCCTTACAATCAAGGCAACAGACGAGAACCGTGACAGCACTCCAGACCTCTCCACAAATAGGTACCATCCAAACTGGAGGAATCATCCTAACCTTCGGTATGGGAACTCATCCCAACAGCAACCGATGGCAGCACCTCAGAATCCTCCTCAAGTGACCACTTCTGCACCTTCTGGACCTTCACTAGAGGACCTGTTCAAACAAATGACTTCACAAATAACTGCACAAATTGGATAGCTCCAGGCCTCACAGACACAGTTTCAGCAGCGAACAGATGCTAGCATTCACAATTTGCAGACACAATTTGGTCAATCTCAACAAAGAACTGATGCTAGCATTCAAAATTTAGAGACACGGGTTGGACAGCTTGCCACCTCCATAAATAACATCCAGCAAGCTCAAAGAACAAGTCAACTGCCGGCACAAACAGTGATAAATCCTAATGCCTCCAATCCTAATGTGAGTGCCATTTCTCTGAGATCTGGAAAAGTTGTTGAGGCCACCTCTGGAAAAGATGAAGAACTTGTTGAGGTAACTCCTGAACCTTTAGTTGATGTTGAAGTAGAGAAAGTGTACATACCACCGATCCCCTTCCCACACAGAGTACAGAAAAATAAGAAGATTGGTGGGGAAGACAAGGAGAGGGAAATTTTAGATGTGTTCAGAAAGGTAGCTGTAAATATTCCCCTTCTGGATGTGATCAAGCAGGTGCCCAAGTATGCAAAATTTCTGAAGGATCTATGCACCAACAAGAGAAGGTTGAAGAATAATGAGAGAGTTAACTTGGGAAGAAATGTTTCGGCTCTTATCCATTCTAAACCTGCACCAGAAAGAGTCACTGTTTTAGTCCCCCACTCAGGCACTACCACAAAAGTGCAAGGATCCGGGCACGTTTACTATTCCATGCACCATTGGAGACAGAAAATTTGAAAATTGCATGTTGGACTTGGGAGCCTCCATAAATGTCATGCCTACCTCCATCTTTAATAACCTTGATCTTGGTCCCTTGCAAGATCAGTGTCTCACCATCCGGTTGCCAACAGAGGACGAGTGCCGCCCCATGGGAATGGTAGAAGATGTTCCGGTACAAGTTGATGAGATGATTTTCCCTGCCGACTTCTACATCCTGGACATGGCAGAGAGACACATTCCAAAGAGATCACCAATAATCTTGGGCAGACCATTCATGAAGACAGCCAAGACTAAGATTGATGTTAATGATGGGACCATGTCTATGGAGTTTGGTGATATTGTGGCAAAGTTCAACATCTTTGATGCTATGAAACATCCATTGGAGGAGCACTCTGTTTTCCAATTGGAGTTGCTTTCTGAGATTATTGATGATACCCATGAGGACCTTGTTTCTGATTTCCCATTTATTTCTGGATTTGATGATATATATTCATGTACTAACTGTACTGACACTAACCCGTGTGTTGTTTGTGCTGAGTTTCTTTATTCAACTTTGCAGGGTGATAGTGATAGTGAGAGTGAAGCTGTCTGTTATGCAGAAGTTCTTGACATCATGGCTACTCCAAATATACCATCCATTGAGCAGCCACCCTCCTTAGAGCTCAAGCCACTTCCTGGGAACCTGAAGTATGCTTACCTGGAGACGAATGAAAAACTTCCAGTCATCATTTCCTCCAGCCTTGACTCTGACCAGGAAGCTAAGCTTTTAGAGGTTCTGAAGAAGCACAAGAAAGCTATTGGGTGGACCTTAGCTGACATTCCAGGAATTAGCCCCTCCAGATGTATGCACAGAATTCTATTGGAGGATGGGGCTAAACCAGTAAGGCAGGCCCAAAGGCAGCTCAACCCATTGATTCTGGATGTGGTGAAGAAAGAGGTGACTAAACTTCTGCGCAGCAGTATTATATACCCCATCTCCCGATAGTACTTGGGTAAGTCCAAGTGCAAGTTGTACCCAAGAAGTCGGTCTCACAAAGTAGTTAGAAATGATAATAATGAGCTTGTACCCACTAGAGTCTAGAATAGTCAAGTAGTCAGTATAGATTATAGGAAGCTGAACCAGGCCACGTAAAGGATCACTTTCCTTTGTCGTTCATAGATCGGATGTTGGATCGGCTGGTGGTAAATCTCATTCTGCTTTCTTGATGGCTTTTCCGGTATTTCCAGATCCATATTGCCCCTGAGGATCAGGAAAAGACCACTTTCACGTGCCCCTTCGGCACGTTTGCCTATAGGAGGATGCCATTTGGCCTTTGTAATGCTCCTGGCACCTTCCAAAGATGCATGCTTAGCATTTTTACTGAATTTATTGAAAATTGCATGGAGGTGTTCATGGATGACTTCACTGTATATGGCTCCTCATTTGATGCATGTCTGCATAGCTTGAGTTGAGTTTTAGAAAGATGCATTGAGACTGATCTGATTTTGAACTATGAAAAATGTCATTTTATGGTAGAACAGGGGATAGTTCTGGGTCATGTTATTTCTAAAGAGGGTATTTCAGTAGATCCTGCAAAAATTGATGTGATTTCTTCATTGCCTTATCCATCTTGCGTATGCGAGATCCGTTCTTTTCTTGGCCATGCAGGTTTCTACAGGCGCTTCATTAAGGACTTCAAAGAAGATAGCTCGCCATTGTCAAACCTCGTGAAGAATGATGCCGTGTTCCATTTTGATGAAAACTGCAAGAAGGCATTTGACTACCTGAAAAGAGCATTGACCTCTACCCCCATCATCCAGCCCCCTGACTGGACCCTCCCTTTTGAACTCATGTGTGATGCTTCTAATTTTGCTGTGGGGGCGGTTCTGGCACAAAGGGTGGGCAAGGCTGCCCATGTAATTCATTATGCTTCTAGGACATTAGATGCTGCACAATCCAATTACACCACCACTAAGAAAGAACTGCTAGCTGTTGTGTTTGCACTTGATAAATTTAGGTCTTATTTGCTAGGTTCAAAAGTTATTGTTTTCACTGACCATGCAGCTCTGAAGTACCTGTTAAAGAAACCAGAAGCTAAGCCAAGACTGATCCGGTGGATGCTTTTGCTCCAAGAATTCAATGTGGAGATAAAAGACAAGAGTGGAGCTGAAAATTTGGTAGCCGATCACTTGAGCCGAATAGCAAGGGATGTGGATCCTTCTCCCATCCAAGTTGATTTTCCTGATGAGCGACTTCTACATCTGTATGGGGTAACGCCATGGTTTGCTGACATAGTTAATTTTCTAGTTGCTGGTGTTGTTCCTGCAGGTACAAGTAGATCCAAGTTCCACAAGCTCAAGAGCGATTCAAAGTACTATGTGTGGGATGATCCGCACCTTTGGAAGTTTTGCAGTGATCAGGTTATTCGGAGGTGTGTCCCCGATTATGAGACAGAGTCCATCCTGAACTTCTCTCATGCCTCTCAAGTTGGAGGACATTTTGGACCACAGAGGACGGCAAGAAAAGTCCTGGATTCGGGTTCCACTTGGCCCACAATTTTTAGAGATGCCTATGAGGTCTACAGGAATTGTAAGGAATGTCAAACAACAGGCCCTGCCATCACTCGTAGGAGTGAGATGCCTCAAGCAGCCCATGCTTTTTTGTGAAGTTTTTGATGTGTGGGGAATCGACTTTATGGGTCCTTTCCCTGCTTCTTTTGGTTTTCTGTATATTCTTTTGGCTGTTGACTATGTTTCAAAGTGGGTGGAAGCAATCCCCACTAGGACTAATGATGCTAAAGTTGTTTCAAAATTTGTTAGGTCCTACATTTTTTGCAGGTTTGGCATACCTAGGGCTATCATCAGTGACCAGGGCACTCACTTCTGCAACCGCACAATGGATGCCTTACTCAGGAAATATGGAGTTGTGCATAGAGTTTCCACCGCTTATCATCCCCAGACCAATGGCCAGGCTGAGATATCAAATAGGGAGATCAAGCAGGTTTTAGAGAAAATGGTGCAGCCGAATAGGAAGGACTGGAGCCGCCGTCTGGAAGACGCACTGTGGGCTCAGAGGACCGCTTTCAAGATGCCAATAGGAATGTCCCCCTTTAGGCTCATATTTGGTAAGGCATGTCACCTCCCGGTGGAAGTTGAGCACCGTGCATATTGGGCAGTCAAGTGCTGTCACTTGGAAATGAAGAAGGCCGGTATTGAAAGGAAACTACAGTTGCAGCAACTTGAGGAGCTTAGGCTAGAAGCCTATGAAAGCTCCCGGATTTATAAAGAGAAAACAAAACTTTTTCATGATAGGATGATTGCTAGGAAAGAATTTTCTGTGGGCCAGCAAGTCTTACTGTTTAATTCCAGCCTGAAATTGATGGCTGGGAAACTTAGGTCCAAATGGGATGGCCCCTTTGTTGTTACTAACATTTTTCCTTATGGTGCAGTAGAGATTAAAAGTGCAGGTACCAACAAGTCCTTCAAAGTTAACGGGCAGAGGCTGAAGACATTCCATGGTGTGGATGCTGGTGTTCCTGTGGATGCTAATGTTGAGGAGCTCTCCTTGGAAGCTCCCACCTACACTGACACTTGATTAGGGAGTACCCTTTCCTTTCACTCACTCTGATTTTATAGTTATGTTGTTTCATTGGGGACAATGTATGTTTTAAGTGTGGGGGAGGGAACTCATTGTAGCTTGGTTTGGTGTTTGGTTGGTCTTGTGTTTGAATAAATTGTATAAGTCTTTGGTCGGTGAGCTTGATTGATTTTGATTGATTTTGCACAGATTGATTGCATGATTGATGTGATGCTTCCCCCTAGGCTGAAAAAAATTTTTGTTTTTGAAAAGTGATCCCCATGTGATTGAAAACTGAACTTTGAGATTTTGTTGTGATGGCATGAATTCTGATAAGTTTGGGGTGAAGGGAAGCACACACTAGGGATAGAATCTCTGTCAAACAATTTGCAAAAAAATGTCCAGGTGAGGATTTGAGCCTCCAACATGTTTTTAACTGTGTGAAATCACTTTTAAGTTGCACTTTCCCGAATTTGCTTGAATCTCCTTATGGTTTGCATGTTTATGTGTTTGCTTCAGATGATTTAGGCATTTTCTTTGTAAATAGCTACTTGGCCTGAAAATAACCATCCCTAATGCATGTTCCCTAGTTAGCCCCTTTGATCCTGATTAGCCTGTTAGTTCTTGACAACCTGAGGTTTGAGCCTAAATTCTGGAAAAACCATGTTAGCCCAATTCTAGGATTAGGAGAGCATGGAATCTTAGCAAGAGAATGGTTGCAAGAAACTAAGTTTGGGGTGGCTACAAGGTGTAATGTGTTGTTTGGGATTGAGAAAAAGAAAAAAATATAAAAAAAAGAAAAAAAAAGAAAAGTGTAAAAATGATAAAAATAAAAGTATTAGAAGAGATGGTTGTAGTCACCCAAAGTATAAAGAAAAATGGAAAAAGGAACTTGAGTGGAATTTCAATGTTTTGAAGTGTTTCATGCTCTCTTAGTTCCTAGGGTCTTCAGCTTAGTACCTTTGTATATCTTACCCTTAGTCAGGCCCCACTACAACCATAAAAGACCTTTTGATGTTGCATGCATGTTTTCTGTGGGAACCATTTTGAGATGAAAAGCAAATTTATGGGAAGTGCTTCTGAAAGGCGAATTGAGTGAATTCTTGTTAGCCTGACAAAAATTGAGTGACTGAGTGAAACACAAATTTCCCTTGTGAGGAAGGCTATTGTTTGAATTTGGTGATCTCCCTTTTGTGTGTAACTTGGACCCCCTGCTTAGATTAATGATTGCTTGAATGATGAAATTCTCAAATGTTCAGAATAATTGACTGTGGGGATTGCTTTGTTTGAAAGGGGGGAACATTGAAGGAGAAAATTATTTTGGTGAATTGCTTGAAATTTGTGCAAAGTTGATTAAATCTTTTAAGCTTGCCATGTCTTGAGTCTTTTTGATTTTTTGAGTTTTAGTTTGCTTGGGGACAATCAAAGTTTAAGTTTGGGGTATTTTGATCAGCCTCTGGCTAGTCTAGTTTTATAACTAGAAAAACCTTGGCTTTGTGCTAATTTTATCTCATTTTCACCCAAATTAGACTTGATTATCTTTAAGCAGCATTTTGAGTCTCTAAAGTAGTTTTAGGTTAATTTAGCCAGTTTTGAGTCAAATAAAGCACTTATGGCTATTTTGTTGTTTTCAGGTTAAGTTAGAAGTCAAGAGAATAAAGAAACAGAGGAAATTTCAAGTCTGGAGGTGTTCGCCTCGCGAGAGTCTTCTCGCCTCGCAAACCTGAAAGCCAGCTGAACAACAAAAATGTCATCCTCTCTGGTTCGCCCCGCGACTCCTCTTCTCGCCTCGCGAGACTGAACGATGGTTGTTCCTAAAAATGCAACTCATTCTGGTTCGCCCCGCGAGTGAGGGTTCGCCTCGCGAGCCTGGAAGTCAGAAAGCATCACGGTTAGGCCCTGATGGCCATAACGGGCGTAAGAAGAAGACTCTTCAGTTCTCTCGCCCCGCGAGCTATGTTCGCCTCGCGAGAATGCCAAAGGTTGCTGACTCTTCACAATATTCGCCTCGCGAGCGAGTGTTCGCCTCGCGAGTGGGCTTAGTTTCTGAATAGTATAAAAGGCTGTTCTGGGCAGATTGAGGAAAAACTTTTCATTCTCCATTGTTTTCTTTACAGATTTTCTGTGTGTTTCGTTTTTCTATGGAGAATTAAGTTTCTTAGATTAATCTATTGTGATTGATTTCCATTACACTTGAGGTTCTTGTAATTCCTATTTTATTTGCTTTTCCCTTTTCAATACTATGCTATATATTTCTGTTTGCTTAATTCAGGAGTGTATAGTGTTGTGTTGATTTATTTCGGTGATGTTATATTCCTATATTTAATCGCGTTTGCTTAATTCGCGTGTGTTCAATTCGTGTTCGCTTAGTTCACGAAGGGCTTAACCCCGTTTGCTTAATTCGGGAATAGGAATATATATCTGTAGTAGTGATTTCGCTTGTAAATTGTTGCTACAACCGAAAGGGGATTAGAATCTGCTTAGGGCTTGGAATTAACATGAACCGATGATAGTTGGGAAATTGAGAACAGTAGATTAATCGTCTTTAGCTATTTGATAATCTTTTCAACTGCTCTGTTTTATTGCTCTGTTATTAATTTGTTTTCTTAATTGCATCCAATCCAACCCCCCCCCCCCCCCCCCCCAACCCAAAAAAAAAAAATTGAGTTTTGTGGTAAATAACACCTCAAGAGTCCTTGCGAGACGACATCCGAGTTGTCGCCCTAAACTACGTTTTTATAAACCGCTCGTTCATTTTGGCGCGTGCGCGACAGCGCGAACAAGCATCCACCTGGACCCCATAGCCTGTGGTATAAGGACCAAGGGGTGCTCAAGATGTAAGATCCTCCACCCGGATCCCATGGTTTATGGAGTGGCGATTGCAGAAGCAATATGACTCTATCCACAATTCCACCTAGCCAGTGTGTTAAAACTCCATTGACCTCTACAATTATGAACTCACTTCCTCTCGGGTCAAATGGTGTTTTCACAAGGAAGTTTGACAGACAAGTGGAAGGGACTAACTTAGCAGTGTCCACACATGCATTTAAGCCGACATATTTGTCTAATGCATCAAATTCAGCAAGCATGGTGGAGTGAATGTTTTCCATATGGCCTGCCTTCTCACTTGTTCTTTCCCGAGGATGTGTGAAAGGTAATTCCTCTTGTTGCGACTGCCTCTACCGTCACCACTTCATCGTCATTTTGATCCATCCCCACAACCAGATTTTGGTCAAATTGTGCTCCATGTGACTCCTGTACTAACTGTTTACAAATTTCCTCAACTTACATTGTGAAATTATGCATCACAGCTTCGATACTATCACAATTGGCTCTTGCTTTGGCCTCAGAGATGGACAGCTCTTGGGAATATTGTTCTAGAGCAACTTTCAAAGGTGTTTGCTCATTCCCTTCCCATTCCTCTTCTTGTGGCTCTTCTACCACCACCACTTCATCTTCGTTTTGATCCATTCCCACAACCATATTCTCGCTCAAATTCGCTTCATGTGGCTCTATGGGAATAAAACATGGTGTTGGAGGTGGCAAATACGAGCAAAAGGTTTCCCAATCCCCCTTGGATATATTATATACAAGCCTACCAGTCACACTGTCAATTTGTGCTGGGATAATATGATCCAGCAATTCTATGAAGTCTCTCAAACTCCAGTTATCCTCCAAAGTGTGACTTGAGGCTTCCTCATCAAGTGGATAATAATAATTTTCCATGAATTTCGTCCACCTTGCAAAAACAGAACTCAAAAGAAAAGATCAAATATATACAGAAAAATAAAAAAAAATAAAATTGTCTAAATTAGTTGCCTCCTTTGTTACTAATGATATTGGCAAAACCAATCCCCAGCAACGGCGCCAAAAACTTGTTGATGAAATCTAGGCAAGTATACCTAGTCATACAAGTAATACTTGTGTGTGTGTATATATATATATATATATGTATATATATATATATATGTATATATATAATAGCCAGGCACCTCCCCCCTATAATAGCACAATAAGCAAAAACCCATTTTCCAGCACAAGACATCCTTTTTGCTGCGGAGACATACTCTTTTTTTCCAAGCTAGAGGTCGAATTTTGGCCTTATTTTTTTTGCAGGAATGCTTATAAAAATGGGATCTAGGGGTCGAAAAATTTACATAATTTTTCATCATACCATTTTTTTATAAATTTTCAAATTGGAAAACCGAAACAATTCCCAAAAAATGGAAAATGGGTCTAGCCATCGAATTTTGAGCTGATTTTTTGCAGACACACTACTTATAATATTCCCAAGGTTTCCATAAAGTTTCGTGGCATTTCATGAAGGTGGTTATTTTTTATGATTTTTCAACCGAAATCAGGGATAAGCGACCGAGCCAAGTCAGGAATCAGGTGCACCAGACCGAGCCAAGTCAGGAATCTGGTGCACCACACCGAGCCAAATCAGGAATCTGGTGCACCACACCGAGCCAAGTCAAGAATCTGGTGCACCACACCGAGCTAAACCATGAATCTGGTGCACCACACCGAGCCAAGTCAGGAATCTGATGCACCACACCGAGCCAAACCATGAATATGGTGCACCAGATCGAGCCAAGTCACGAATCCGGTGCACCAGACCGAGCCAAACCAAGAATCTGGAGCACCACACCGAGCCAAATCAGGAATCTGGTGCACCACACCGAGCCAAGTCAGGAATCCGGTGCACCAGAACCTGGCTACCTTGGTTCCTATCCGCACCGACCGAGTCAGATCCGGTAACTGATGCACCCGGGGACCCGTGCCCGGTGCACCATTCCTTCGTTCCCTTGGTTCCTTTCCGCACCGACCGAGCCAGATCGGGCATCACGTGCACCGACCGAGGCCGATCTAAGCGGGGTTGGAGTTAGCTGTCACCGAGATAACAACTACAACTACTACTACTATATATATAATATAATATATATATATATATATATATATATATATATATATATAATAGCCAGGCACCTCCCCCCTATAATAGCATAATATTCAAATACCTATTTTCCATCACAAGACATCCTTTTTGCTTATAAAAATGGGAGCTAGGGGTCGAAAAATTTACAGATTTTTTCACCATACCATTTTTTTTATAAATTTTCAAAGTGGAAAACCGAAACAATTCCCAAAAAATGGAAAATGGGTCTAGCCATCGAATTTTGAGCTGATTTTTTGCAGGCACACTACATATAATATTCCCAAGGTTTCCATAAAGTTTCGTGGAATTTCATAAAGGTGGTTATTTTTATGATTTTTCAACCGAAATCAGGGATATGCGACAATTTGGATACAAGGAAACTAGGCTACAAATTGAATTTTGAGCTGTTTTATTGCAGGCACGCTAAGAATGTTATCCTAAAGTTTCCTCCATTGTCTTGTTGCATTTCATGAAGGTGGCGATTTTTCATGATTTTTCAACCACACCGGGGACATGTACCCTGTGCAACAGACCCATGCATCCTTGGTTCCTGATCAGGCATCGCGTGCATCGGGAACCGGGATTTCCGCACCAGGACTCGTTGACTCGACCCTTGCTCCTTGGGTTCCTTGTCGGTGCACGGTCGGGCTCCCGAACTTGGCCACGTGCACCAAGGGCTGAGCCACACGTCACCAGATCGGGCGTCTTGACCCGTTCACGTGCACTCGGACAATCATCCCCTACTCCTTGGCATCTCGCGACAATTTTTGGCAACCCGCCAACCGTTTGTCCGATAAGCCTCTTGGTGACTTGGGCCAATCCGAGGGTGGTGCGAGGGGAGGGACGAATCGAAGCGGCTGGGGCTGAATCTCGGTAGATCGTAGCAGCAAGGCCACTCTGCCACTTACAATACCCCATTGCATATTTAAGTCATCTGCAAAGGATTCTACCTGCTGCCCAGTGGGGAATTGCGGTTCAAGGCGTCCCACGAGGCTCATCGGCCCCGCGGGGTTCACCAATGGCACGTGCTTGTGGGGGACCTAGGCCCCCTACTGCTGGTCGGCAAGCGGGCGATGGGCGCACTCATCGCTTCTATCCCGGATTCTGACTTAGAGGCGTTCAGTCATAATCCAACACATGGTAGCTTCGCGCCACTGGCTTTTCAACCAAGTACGATGACCAATTGTGCGAATCAACGGTTCCTCTCGTACTAGGTTGAATTGTTGGGAATTTGCGTATAAAACAAAATAACGCAGCGGAAAAAAATTCCCATCGAAGGATCCATGCGAATGGTCATGATTCATGGTTAGAAGATTTACCTCTTGAAGCAATGACAATTGATTGAAATTGTCTATCACGAACACCGCACGAACGATGTCTCTAAGGTATCCACACGAGCAGATCCCGTGAACGTCCAACGTCACGAACACGAAGCGTCTCTGCCTCACAGTGCTAGCTTCGAAAACCGAGACCTGCTGCTCACTGTCCCTCTCTATGTTCGGCTAGGGTAAAAAACGTGTAGGCACAATAGCTTAAGTGGTCTACTTATAATAGCACCTCCTTAAGTGAGTTAGTGAGCAGCGTTTGACCTAAGCCCCATGTACTATGCGCTAGGCCCAAT
>JAUPTC010000406.1:0-50565 GCA_030762895.1 Sophora flavescens
TAATTAGTTAATGTTTATTTTTATTTGATTTATTTTATTTTCACGGTCGTTAACATTTGCGTTATAAGTAGTATATTATACTTTCAAGGTGATGATTATTGTAACAATGTTCGTCAATTGATTTTTAGTGATAAATAGTTTTTTGCCAGATTAGTAAGCAATATTTTACCAAGGTTAAAGTAATAATTTGTAGGAGTCCCTACTCAGGTGACACGAGTTCTTCCTTTTACAGATCCATATCGTAAAAATAATCAAAGGTATTTATCGTGCAATCGTTTCCCATTTAGTCCGTCCGTCACCTTGTCATCTCTAATGATCCTTCTAACTCTTGATTTTTTTTTAAAAGCTGATCAAACAGGCCAAGAACCCATGTTGTTTTAATCTTTGGATGAAGACTTTTTACCTTAAAATTGATCATGAACACCCTTAGTTAGAGTAATTCCCCATTCTAGTAATGTTAGGCTTTTCGCTTCCGTGGTAAATCCATGTTTGCTCTCAAAAAGTCAAGTATAACATCTAATAATTATATTTGTGTTTATTTAAATAGTTTGAATTATTAATTAATTAATATTTATTTTTATTTTAGTTAATGATTGTATTTTATTTCTAAATTAATTTAACATTAGTTATAGTGATATATGTATACTTTCAAGGTGATAAATTATTGTAACAATATTTTAAATGTTATTGAATTTTTAGTAAATAATTTTTTTGCCGTTAAGTAAACAATATTTGAGTTAAAATAATAATTTGGTCTACCATAGGTGACACAAATTCTTCAACAAGTCCATATACATTAAAAATCAAAATGTATTCATAAATGCGATCATTACCTATTTGGTCCTCCACTTCACCTTGTCATCTCTAATGATCCATGGCTACAACGACCTTCAAATTTCATTGAAGAATCTATATCTGCGTGGGGCCGATAATTTAGGCTAGCGTAATGTCTGGTTCCTACATGTGTTGCGAATGCTTCATTTGGTCCTATATAGGATTATGATTCTTAATGTGGCAAAATGTAGGAGGGACAAATGAATCACTTGATTACGCGCTCTGTGACCTTTTAATAATTTTTCGTATAAGATTAAATGAAGAATTTGTATCATCTATAGGAACCAAATCATTACTTTGCAAATTTTTTTTATAAATAGGGAGGCATGCAAAAGCATCACAATAGAGACTAACATCCCAGCTAGGTTGTTTTTGCCCATACTTATCCATCATATACGGCACCCAATTTATTAAAAGAGCAAAACAAACAATACAAAAAGCATGGGGGGGGGGCAAACCAAACCCATGAAATCACCTAAAAAACGAAAATTAGGAGACCTATTCCTTATTATAAAATCATCCCTAATGAAACTAGGATTAAATCCCACCAAACAAAACCATTAATCAAATGACAGCGGTTAGCAGTTTTATCACACCCAGAGTGTTGCCTTCCACGGAAGATATGTAGGCCAGCGCATGTCCCACTTATAATGGACATGCAGTCTTCATCTATTCCTAAGTTTCAAGGACCATGGATGGAGAGATGCAATAATTACCATTTAGGAGTCACATTCCAGTATAACGACCCTTTTTCTTAAGGCATTAAATTTCATTGCTAAGATTGGCCCCAGTAATTCCAGATAAAAAGCAGAGTTGGACACCAAGGGTTAGGTCAGCAACCAAGTATTGCAGCACTATGATCACGAAAGTGCCACCACAAGCGAGAGGACCCAGGAAGACTCCGGCGGCCGCATCGTTGCTGCACCGGACCCGAGAACGGGGGGAGTGCCATCTAACTTCATATTTGGGGGCACCAAGTAAGATGGCAGCTGGACTTAAACTCATTCTAAAACCTAAGCTCCTGAGCCGATGCAGAGTCGGCCATTGCCAGTTACTCTGAGCAACCTTAGCAAAGGATCATGTTTTTGGCAACCCTGTGAGGGATGATTCGTCATCAAATCTTGCTTTATTTTCGCAATGCCAAATTGCCCTGATGATACTTGATATTGCAGAATAAAAGGTCCTTTACTTGAGAGCTCATTGATGCTCATAGATTGAAAAAACAAGAAGCATTGAAGTTGTATCAATAGTCAAGCTAATTGTGTTGCTCAGCCAGGACCACAAATTATTAGCAAAGACACAATGAAAGAATAAGTGAGCAGTTGTTTCGTAATTACAACGACATAAATCGCATCCGGAGACAACCATGCAGCCATTGGCCCAAAGATTATCATCGGTAGGCATACGATTTGCGAATGATTCTCCAAACCAAGAAGGAAATGGAAGGAAGGACACGGTTAATCCAAAGAGACTTTGCCCAGAAACAGCTTGGTCCATTGGCGTGGAAGGAACCGTAGGCATCCTTCAATGTTAGAGACCCCGATTCACTCATACACCACACACGGTATCCTTACAAGAAAGAAGAAATGCTGTGATGTGCATGAGTTCCCTGCGAACAATAGAGGAAAGCAATAAAATAATGCTTGGAATATTCCGGAGTTATTGAACCAGAAATCCTTCACCTTTGCTTTCAAAGAAGTTTGAAGCTGAGTCGGTAAAGCTAGCAAGGAGTTTAAGGGTTTAGACAACCATATATCATTCCAAAAGTTGATATCGAACCATCACCTAGCAACCAGGTTGAAGTTTTCCACAATTGTATTCGAGATGAGGCTTGATTCGGATCAGTTGAGGGGGAGATAGAATATTGGATCACTATGCTTTTTCTCAAAACTCTTGCTCTCGGAAGGGGGCCCACTGCCGGAGGAAGAGGTGAACTCCCGAAGACATTGAGCATAGAAGCATTGTTAATAGATCTAAATGATCTAAGACCAAGACCTCCCTCGTCGCTCAGGTTTGCGATTTTGTGCCAAGCCATCGTCACAGCTTTTTTGACTTCTGTATTGCAGGACCATATGAAGTTTCTCATCAAGCAATATCCGATTTCAAGCAAGCTAGAAGGCCATGAATAAACCTCGAAGCTATACAACATCATACCAAGAATCACAGATTTGACTAATTGTATTCGCCCATGATTGACAAATGACTACCTTTCCATGTGGCTAGTTTGGATCTGATCTTATTTGCAATAGATTGCAAATAGGTTTTCCCTTGGCTTACCTTTGAACACGTGCAAGCCCAAGATATGTGAAAGGAAATCGCCAGACGGTGAATCCTAAAACATTGGCAATGGAAGACATTCATTGATGTAAATATTACCTCGCATAAAACTTGGATTTTTGAGTGTTAATCCCATTTGACCGAAGCCTCTCCATACTCCTTAAAAAGGGACATTAACAAGGACAAATTCTGGATGGAAGCTCTGCAAAATATAAGAATATCATCCGCATATAGGATATGAGTAGGAGGACTGTGTCCTCTAGGGCCAGCCATTGTTTTGAGCTTGCCCTCTTGAACCAACTTGCAGATAGCTCTGCTCAATACATCTTCTGCAATGCAAAATAGTAGAGGTGAGTATAATAAAAAAAAAGAGTATTTATAAAAGGATTAAATTTATAAAAGATTAAGAGTATAATAAAAAAAAGAGTATTTATAGTAATTATATGAGTTTTTAACAATCATAAATCTTTTAAAAGGTAGTAAAACGAAAATGTGAGACTCGAACCCGTTCCCAACGCTGCGGTACTAAAGTACACTAACAACCGGGTAAAAAATCAGGCATGTATTAAACATTATCATTTCATTTAATTTAAAGGTTAAAAACATAACAACATCTGCAACTCCCCCATCACAACCTTCAGACGAGTCTAAAGATCCGAAATACATGAATGTGGGTTCGCGCGACCCGCGATCGTTTTGGTCGTTTTCTCCAACATCTCAGAACTTTTCGAATGTTTTTTGATCGGGGACAATTATTTGATAATTTAGGATTCAAATGGTGTAATTTTAAGTTCAAAAAGTTGTCAAAAAATGAATCAAAAGGCATCAATCGAGGTCTGGCCGCTCAGCCTTGGAGAGGATAAGAGGTAAAACATCAATAGTTGTCTTTGATTTTTGCAGATCGTGGTCTTAGTGGTGTGGTGCTTAGGAATGGAACATGCTCTTTGACGGTGGTGGTGGTGGATGAAGGTGGAGATGAATCGTTTTCTTCAATGATTCTCTTTAAAAATGGTGGATTCTGATTTGCAAAATAAAAAAAGAGAAATTGAATGAGCTTTAATATTTTTGTTTTACAACAAGGTCCTTTGAATCAAAAGTTAAAATCAAAAATTGATTGAGGGTTTTTATATAAAAAGGGAAGTCTATCCAATGTAGATATGATATGAACAATTTAATTGATGGAATATCTTTTGATTGGGCCATCTAGGTTGGGTAAAAGTTACCCAAAAATTATTATGGGTTTGAGAGAATTCACTATAAAAATAATGTAAAATAAAACAAAATATAAAAATTGTTTGTGGGACCCACGCAGCCACCACGTGTCTAGCAGTGGCTTGTCCACAGTGAAAAGTCGATCCGGCCATTAGTGTATTATGGATTACTACTTTGTTTTCATTTTGTTTCTTGTTTTTAAAATCTGTTTTCAGTGTTTTCTTTACAAATTTCCCGAAAATAGGCAACATAATGAAAACAAGGTAACAATTTCTTAATTATTTCTAAAAACACGAAAATGAAAACAAAACAAATAATCCTCTAGCATCACATTCATCTAAAAGAGTCTCTATTATTTAATGGATTTCATGTGAGACCATGTATTTTGGTGGGTCTCACATGAAATATATACAATGACAAAGATTGTGATTAAGAGAAATGTGATAAAAGTGTTTTATAAAAAAGAAAAGAAAAGAAGAAGGAGTATCATAAAAGTGTGTTCTTGTTTTTTTTTTCTTCTTCTACAATTTATCCAAATGTACAATACTCTCATGACTTTATATGTGAATTAACCCAAGGAGAGTGTCCTTGTTTTGTTTAGGTCTTACTTATTATAAATTGGCATGGAAAATCGAATTCACCATTTCTTTACTGAAACGGTAGAATATTCATTAAAACGATTATAAATGACATTTTATATTCGATTGTAAGTCTTTCAATAAATGGATGGCACGAGCCATTATATTAAGGAAATTATTCAATATACCAATCTTCTTCATTTACAATTATGTCTTTTTTATTAGTAGAATTTAAATTAAAAAAATATTATTTTTCGCATAGTGCTCGAGGCGTTCACGTGCGCCTCCACGATGGTCCAACACACACGTTCGTTCCACATCAAATTTGCAAAACTTACATTTGTAAGGAATCGAACCCCACACATGAACGTTCAATGCACACCAGCCTTATTGCGTGGGTGATGTGATAAATTCCAGCAAGTGTACCGGGATTCGTTGCCAAGTTGTAAAAAGATCGATCCCACAGGGACCGTGATCTCAAACCTCAACTAATTAGTAAATCGATAAAACTGGACTAAGATTTTGAAAAGGTTTTGATTTTTGAAATAAGATCAAGTAACAATCAAATTTAATTTCGCAATTAAACAAAACAGAAAGCGATTCAAATTGGGGGTTTTCGAATTTAAAATGGATTCCTAGGAATTGGGATACCACAAAACTGTTTATGATACTGAATCTATTCCTCTCCTTGTCAAATACCAAAATTTGTTTTGAAGGCGAATCTATCCTAAATTAGCTAATGCTCCCTCTCGGGTTACAAAAGCCGTGCCCGATTAAATCAATCCCTACTCTCGTGGTAATTGAATTTAGATCGGACCCCTTGAGTTTTGTGACGATTCGTGAATCCTCGAAGGACGGCTTCTAACTCTCGTGATTTCAGTCCCAAGTTCGATTCCTATGGATCCGATACCTAAGTTCACCGCTAGGTTCGTCCTTAGTATATCTATGGCACGCAAACAAGTGGCCACCAAATTCGCGAGTAATTAAAGCGATAGGGATCAAATCGAAAACAAATCTGAATCAACAAGAAATCAAAATCTATACATCACCATAAACAAGTTTCGGGCATAGCCCCAATTCCCAGAAACTAGACTACTACTCAAGCATTGCCATTACTGTAGCAAGCTTGGCTGAAATAACATACACAGAAAAATCCCTAGAGAAGAGAAGGAGAAGAAGAAGAGAAGTTCTCAAAAATCCTAAGGTAAACAGTCCAAAAAAAAGTCCCAAAACTCGAGCTCCTAGGTCCTATTTATAAGATTGTGCAGTTTGAATCCTAAACCAATACAAATCAGATCCAAATCGGTTGCTTGGTCCAGTAATGCGCATCACGGCTTGGCCGTGATGGCTTCGCCTTGTGCCATTGCTTCAATAAATGGTTGCACGGCCTGTCGTGATGGCCATCACGCCTGGCCGTGACGAATTCTCGCCCGAGGTGTCCGGCTCAATATGCATGTCACGGCCGTGATGGGCATCACTGCCTGGCCGTGATGGCCTTCCGAATTTTTTCATTCTTTTTGCCTTCATTTGATCACTGCCGTGATGGGCTCTGTTGCCCCATTTTCTTGTCTTCCAAGCTCCCATCTTCATGCCAGCTCCAACTCGACTGATCCCTCAGCATTTTAATCTACTTTTCCTGCACACAAGCACCACAAAACCACCTTACTCGCTCCAAGGCAAAATTAACAATTAAACAAATAAAATAAGCCTAATCTATAAGAAAATGTATGCAAATTGTGAAGGAAATATGAGGTGAAATCACACTCATCACTGGTCTAAGCAATTATTGGTAGTTATGCTTGAAAATATTATATATATATATATATATATAATTTACATATTTAACATATATAAGTTTATACGGTTCAACCAGTGAATCACTCACATAATCATATTATCTTCTAAAAAATTAAATATTTAAAAATTAGAATTAGCTTCCAAAAAATGTGATAGATAATAATATTTAATCCCAATATACGCTATCGGGTCTACGATATAAGAAACAAAACCCTAAAAACACACGGACTAAGGAAATGTATTGGAATGAGTTAATTGTAATTAATACTCATAAATTTCCAAAAATATCCCATCTAATTTTAATTAATATTTTGATGGCTTATAATTAATGATAGTAATTAATAAGTGCAACATTGAAAATTAATATTTAATATGTGTGAAAATTGATACATATTTCTTATATTGTGGATCAAAAAAATGACTCATTTGTTTCTTATATTGTGGACCGGAGGGACTAATATTTTTAATGGTTTATCCATTGAAAATGACCCTGACAATGTCATATTTTGTTTATCAAATCGCTCGACCATAGCTGGTAGGCATGGCAATAAAACCTGAACCCGTTGGTACCAACCTGAACCCGTCCCAACTTTGACGGGGAAACCTGACCCCACCACAACCTTCAGACGGGTCAGAAAGATCCGAAATACATGAATGTGGGTTCGTGCGACCCGCGATCGTTCTTGAACATCTCAAAGCAACTTTTCGAATGTTTTTTGATCGGGACAGTTATTTGAAAATTTAGGATTCAAATGGTGTAATTTTAAGTTCAAAAAGTTGTCAAAAATGAATTAAAAGGCATCGAATCGAGGGTGGGCTAGAGTCACTGCAGGTGAGGATAAGAGGTAAAACATCAATAGTTGTCTTTGATTTTTCAGAGATCGTGGTCTTAGAGGTGTGGTGCTTAGGAATGGAACATGCTCTTTGACGGTGGTGGTGGTGGATGAAGGTGGAGATGAATCGTTTTCTTCAATGATTCTCTTTAAAAATGGTGGATTCTGATTTGCAAAATAAAAAAGAGAAATTGAATGAGCTTTAATTTTTTTTACAACAAGGTCCTTTGAATCAAAAGTTAAAATCAAAAATTGATTGAGGGTTTTTATATAAAAAGGGAAGTCTATCCAATGTAGATATGATATGAACAATTTAATTGATGGAATGTCTTTTGATTGGGCCATCTAGGTTGGGTAAAAGTTACCCAAAAATTATTATGGGTTTGAGAGAATTCACTATAAAAATAATGTAAAATAAAACAAAATATAAAAATTGTTTGTGGGACCCACGCAGCCACCACGTGTCTAGCAGTGGCTTGTCCACAGTGAAAAGTCGATCCGGCCATTAGTGTATTATAGATTACTACTTTGTTTTCATTTTGTTTCTTGTTTTTAAAATCTGTTTTCAGTGTTTTCTTTACAAATTTCTGAAAATAGGAAACATAATGAAAACAAGGTAACAATTTCTTAATTATTTCTAAAAACACGAAAATGAAAACAAAACAAATAATCCTCTAGCATCACATTCATCTAAAAGAGTCTCTATTATTTGATGGATTTCATGTGAGACCATGTATTTTGGTGGGTCTCACATGAAATCTATACAATGACAAAGATTGTGATTAAGAGAAATGTGATAAAAGTGTTTTATAAAAAAAGAAAAGAAAAGAAGAAGGAGTATGATAAAAGTGTGTTCTTGTTTTTTTTTTCCTTCTTCTACAATTTATCCAAATGTACAATACTCTCATGACTTTATATGTGAATTAACCCAAGGAGAGTGTCCTTGTTTTGTTTAGGTCTTACTTATTATAAATTGGCATGGAAAATCGAATTCACCATTTCTTTACTGAAACGGTAGAATATTCATTAAAACGATTATAAATGACATTTTATATTCGATTGTAAGTCTTTCAATAAATGGATGGCACGAGCCATTATATTAAGGAAATTATTCAATATACCAATCTTATTCATTTACAATTATGTCTTTTTTTTATTAGTAGAATTTAAATTAAACAAATATTATTTCGCACAGTGCTCGAGGCGCTCACGTGCGCTCCACGATGGTCCAACACACACGTTCGTTCCACATCAAATTTGCAAAACTTACATTTGCAAGGAATCGAACCCCACACATGAACGTTCAATGCACACCAGTTTATTGCTGGGCTAAGCAATTATTGGTGGTTATGCTTGAAAATATTATATATATATATATATATATATATATATATATATATATAATTTACATATTTAACATATATAAGTTTATCAGGTTCAACCAGTGAATCACTCACATAATCATATTATCTTCTAAAAAATTAAATATTTAAAAATTAGAATTAGCTTCCAAAAAATGTGATAGATAATAATATTTAATCTCAATATACTCTATCGGGTCTACGATATAAGAAACAAAACCCTAAAACACACGGACTGAGGAAATGTATTGGAATGAGTTAATTGTAATTAATACTCATAAATTTCCAAAAATAACCCTTCTAATTTTAACTAATATTTTGATGGCTTATAATTAATGATAGTAATTAATAAGTGCAATATTGAAAATTAATATTTAATATGTGTGAAAATTGATACATATTTCTTATATTGTGGATCAAAAAAATGACTCATTTGTTTCTTATATTGTGAACCGGAGGGACTAATATTTTTAATGGTTTATGCATTGAAAAATGACCCTGGCAATGTCATATTTTGTTTACCAAATCGCTCGACCAAAGCTGGTAGGCATGGCAATAAAACCTGAACCCGTTGGTACCAACCTGAACCCGTCCCAACTTTGACGGGGAAAACTTGACCCGACTTGGGATGGGGGCGGGGATGGGAATACACATACTCGCCCCAAACCCGAACCCATCCTATTATTTATGTAATTATAATAATATTCATATATATCTATGTATGGTACCAGATTTGTTTTGATGGAAGATTCCATTATGTGTAAAATAGTAATTTTTTTAAAAAATTACATAACACTTGACCGTGCTTTTATATATTTTCTAGTGAGTTCATTTCCTTCGCCTCCAGTTTAAAGTTTAAAGGCAGAAATTAATCACACAAGTGTTTTTAAAAAAAAAAGAAAAAGAAATAAATTATACCCTTCTCTTGTCTATTTTGCTTCAAAATTGTAATGATTAATTAATAGAGTCTAGGAAGTTGGCGGAGAGGCTCATGATTGTGACTTTGCATTATATAGACTAAATAGCCAATTTACTCCTGAAATTGCGACTTAGTATCAAGTTGGCCCTTGAATTAAGGAAATTACCAACTTAGTCCCTGAAATTGCAAACCGTGATTCAAAATGGTCCCTCCATTAACTGCCGTCCCCTAACGTCGTGAAGGGTGCTTATGTGGCACGTTAAGTGCCTTGCTGGACCCCCATCTCATCATCCACCTTGCCTCCACGTCAGAAACACAATTTCAGGGATTTAGTTGAAATTTCAGGGACTAAATTGAAACTGGCTTGGGTTTTAATTTGAGTTTCATCTTCTTCCCCCACCATTCTCCAATGGCTCTTTCTGGTTCCCCCCTTTGCTCTGCTCCCTCCTCCTCTGTTCCGCTTCATTCTCTTCATCCCTCCATCCCATTTTTTGCTCAAAAATCAAGACGAAAATGAGGAAAGGGGGTAATGGGTCTTCCCTAGGAAGCTGAAGAGGTCTTACCCAACTTTCACATGTTCAAGATGTGGAATTGAAGGTCACAATAGCAAAGGATGCATGAACATAGGAGTTGCCCAATTACCTAATTCCAGGAGATCAGCTCAACATCAAGAGGAACCAGTAACTGAGATACCTCTCCCCCAATCTGCACCAGCAAATGAAGCACCAAATAAGGAAGATGCAACAAGGGTAAGTTCTTTGTGGATGTTTAGAATTTCTGCCCTTACTGGTGCTGATTGAATGTACTTTGAATAAATTACAAACTTGTGGACTTTTTTTCTTTGGAGTCACAGGAAGTTCAACAAGCAGGGGATGATGTAGGACAAGTTCCAGTTCAGCTTGCACAGGAAGATCCAGTGCAAGTGCGCCAACAACAAGTGAATGCACCACAAAGGGTATGTGCGCAGGGACTAATTTGAATTTAAGTTACACATGTCAGGGACTAATTTGATATTAAGTATGTAATTACAGGGACCAACTTGATACTCACTTTTCGATCTTAATTGTGCAGGCTAGGAGGTATGGAGTCAGAGGTCCAGTTATTCCATCCAGGGAGAAGGCTACACCAGTGACGCCACCTACACCATCTCAAGCACCATCACTTGTACCCATGCCACCACCATATAAAAGGCCTGTTATGGTTCGCATACCAGCACCACCAGGGGCTTCAACATCCAGGGGAGGAGTACCTCAATTCATGTCTTTCATCCCAACCCCTGGGCTGCCACAAAATTGTCCTCCCCAACCTTGAATCTGCCGGCATTTGGAGTTGTGATGCTACTTTGATTTAAATTGCACCCCCACTACAAAAAAAAAGGTTGTTTAGCGACCAAAAATAGTGACCGAATTTTTTGGTTGTTTTTGGCGACCGAAATGGCGACCGATTATAGGATCTACACGAAAGACTGATTAGAGTTAATACTGCGACCGAAATAGCGACCGAAATAGAGCGTAGCAGGGTTATCGGTCGCTATTTCAGTCACTAAATAAAGGAACTTAAAAGTTAGAAATTTTATACCTTTTTTAGCGACCGAAATGGCGACCGAATTAAATGCAGCGGTTAAATTTTATTTACATTTGCGATCGATATTAATTCGGTCTCTAAACGACGCGTTAAAAAACTAAAAGAGCGCGTCTTAGCGACCGATTTAAAAATCCGTCGCTAAATTTATGAATTTAAATTTTGAAATGGCACCCTTGAGACTGAATTAGTGACCGAAATATTCGGTCTCTAAAAATTAAAATCCCTAAAAACGCAGAAACCCCTTTCTTCTTCCATTTCGCGATCTCTCTTCCTCTCTTTCACTTGATCTCTCTTTCTCTCCTCCGGCCACCACGGTTTCGCGACTGCCGCCCCTCCTCCGGCCACTACCATCACGGTAAGCTCTCTTCTCTCTCTCTCTCCATCTCTCTCTCTCTCTCTCCATCTCTCTCTCTCTATCTGTTTCTAACTTTTTCTCTCTCTCAGTTCCCTCCTTCTCCGCACGGCTACCACCGTTGTCGGTACCACCAGAGCAGCGCCGCCGTCCTCCTCCTTCTCTGGTATGTTTTCGTCTCTCCTCGCCTCTATCTCTCTCTCTTTATTCCTCTGGTTTGTGCATTTACTATGTTAATGGAACTGGTTTTGATGATGTGTTTGGATCTCATGACTTGACCAATTTTGATATATTTGATCCTGTAACATCCCGATTTTTCGCTGCTTCTAATATCGAAACATCCTGTAACTTCAACTTCATTGCTTTATTACTGATCTCAAGTAATTGTTTTTCCATATGTTTTTGTTATTGGTGCGTGTTCCTTTCCTTTTTATGGTGTCCTGGTAGTAGTCACTCGGCTCCTTCACGTTTTTGGTCTCATTCTGCTACATTTAGTGGTTCTGTTCTTCAACCAAATTATAATGGTGGTTAAATCCTGACCACAAGTTCTCTGTTGTCTATGTTGTGTATTGTTTGTTCTTTGTTCTAAAATTATATTTGATGTTAAGTTGTTTGTGTGAATTAAGTTGATTATGAAAAATACACGTGAGTTGTTTGAGAATTTTCTCTGTGGGTAATGCCAAGTTTTTCTCTGGGGAATAGTTAGATAACTGAACTTTTCTTCCTAAGTGGATTAAGAAGCCTTTCAGGCTTTCACACTACACACATTTCTTAATTTTTATTTTTTATTTTTTTATAGGACATTTCTTAAGTTTTATCTCATTCATATAGTTTATCTTGATGTGATTTTTATGTTCATAAACTATTTTCAGAGTTTAAATTGAGACTGTTATCAGATTGCTAATATATGCATTTTTTTTTTTGGGTGAATGCTAATATATGCGTTTGACCCTTATTTTTCTGCCTATATTTTCAGTTTGCTAATATCAGTTTTTGCTTTAATTTTTGTTTGAATTTAAGAAAGTGATTGCTATTATATTAGTCATATTACTCAAATGCATAAAAGAAAAATGGCGAGTACGTGAGTTCAAACAAAGGGTCAAGTAAAGTAATTCTTCTCTGTCCTTATTGTTTTTCATTTATGCTAAAGTTTAATTGTAAGATATAAATGTGCAAAAAGATACACCATATAGTAAGCCTAAAAGGCCAAACATATTTTCACATGAAATCATTTCCGCCCCTTACATCACAACTTGATCGAAGTTCTTGGTTGGGAGAGGATATTCTTGATGGACATATTGATTTTGGATAATTAAGAGGCAATCATGATATGCTGTTGATATTTTCTTTCCATTACGCAGAATGAGTCATAGTCTCTTAGATATCCAAGTTCTTTAGAGGTTATTATCTGTTGCAATAAGCTGTGTCTTTGGTCTTTGGTCTTTCTGTTGCTAGGTTTGTTGCGTATATTTCCCACCCACCCTTGGCCTGTTTCTCCCTTGCCTTTTTACAAAATTATTATGGTGTCATGAGATTCCTTCTCTTTTCTTGTGTCATAAGTCCGTAAACATATTTTCTCTCTTTGTTTTGTTTTCCGCAAGTCCTCCTCATGTTCTCTAGCAGATTTATTTTATTCCCATATTTTGGCTCCAATGGTTTTCTATCTTACCTTCCATATTTTAGAAAGCGACTCTGTACACAATATTATGAAAGCAACTCGGTTTTCTACTCATTTGTTTCACTAGGAAATGGAGCTTTCGAGAAATAGTTGTTGATGACCATCCTTACTAGGTTATCTAGGCACTTTCGGTAGGAAAAGTCCTCTCTCTGTGACCATCCTTCAAAACGACGTAAAAGCATCCGCTTTCCGAAAACTACTATGTTTGTTAATCTGTAAAGTTGCATGTGAAGTTGCATTTCTTTGTTCTATTTTAACATGCTAGTATGCGACATGGATCTTTCCATCTTTTCTTATTATCACTACTATATATCTTGTTGTTTGTTAGTGGAGAGCTGAGCTCAATAGGAAGGTATCCTGCTTGAAAGGCAAGATGCTGATTGTGTCTTGATAATTTAATATTTATGCATGCATTTGCAATTATGTGTTGTTTGTTAGTGGAGATCAGAGCTCAATAGGATGTGATCCTGTCAAAAAGGCGGGATGCTTGTTGTGTGTTGCTAATTTAGAAGTTATGCATGTGTTTGACAATTATGTGTTGCCTTGTTAGTGGAGAGCGGATCTCAATAGGATGTTTGCTACTATATTTTATTTAAGTTTGTATTGAAATATGCTTCAATATATATTTGTTGAAGTATCTTGCAATCCAAGCTTAGGAGTTGTTGATACATGCTCTAATTAGTTGATTTTCTATTTGCATGTGTATTGTAATTTGGTTTTGATTTTGTGATGGTGTTGATATGCCAATATGTGAGAATAGATATGTTAAAGGATCTTGCTTGACATGTGTTTGTTATATTGCTTACAAGGAGATGTTATAGTTGCTGTCCTGAAAACCCGTATGGACATAGGTTCAGTGTTTTCCTTATAACTTTTTCTGTAGAACTATATTTTTTATGATTCTTATTTTGTTAGAAACTAGACTCGATTTGCTACAGTTTAGGCACTGAATTTGATGTTTTTAACTGAGTATTGATGAAGAAAATTCTGTTAAAAGTTAGAGGACAATTGCTGTCCTGTTTTTCGAATGCGGTAGCTTGTTGGTTAAAACTGTACTTTTTGGAATGCTTTTTCCCAAAACTAAATTTAAATTTATAAACTATACTTGTTTAGCTTTCCATAGAGGGGTCGTTTGTCTAAATCCGACTTCATTTGGTATTTTAATAAAATCATCAAAGTTGACTAAAAACCGTACGAATTCTGCATATGTTGCTAATGAATGTTGATTGTTGGGTTTTGGGACCTTAGGGTGTAACTTATATGTTGTTTGTAATACTGTGATTTCAATTGGGAATTACTTGTTAATAGTAGTACTGTATTCTAATTGAGAGATTATAGAATGTTCATGTGAATGGTTTATGTGTTTTGTTTTATGTCATTAGTTGTTAAGCGATAGATTGATTTATGAGTTTAGTTATTCAATCTTATGATGAAATGATTGTGAAACACCATTTGGCATCCAAAGGTAGTAACCATGCTAATCCTCTCTATGACCATCCTTTAAAACGACGTAAAAACATCTGCTTTCCTGAAAACTACTATGTTTGCTAATCTGTAAAGTTGCATGTGAAGTTGCATTTCTTTGTTCTATTTTAACATGCTAGTATGCTACATGGATCTTTCCATCTTTTCTTATTATCACTTGATGAAGTTTAGACATATGACTTGTTTTCCTTATTGTTTTATCATAAAATGGATCCGACTAAATGTTCTGAGGCAGCCATCCATATAGACCAGGTACAGTATCTCATCAACTTAAGCATAACGATCGGATTCACGTAATGATAGTTAAGGCATAAACTAATCATTACTAAATTGTTCTTGTATATTTGCAGGATTTGATTTCAATCCCGCGATCATTCTACCGTCGTTGGGGACAAGAAATACCGCGTGTTGTGACTATTGAAGACAAAAGCGGAAATTTGTTCAATGGGAATATAGTAATCCATGAGGATCGCCCATATTTTGCAACAGATACAAATGGTATCAGGGAGTTGTATTTGTTGTCCACTGGTGCATTGGTAAAGTTTAAGTACCTTGGGGGTTCTCGCTTCTACATGTTCATCCCTTTAGAAGATTGATGAGTTTTGATATTTTGATTAATACTTATTGATTGTGGTGTGTTTTTTTATAAACAATTATTAAACTTGCGTTAATTAATGTATATGTTTTCTTGATTATATTGACTGTGGTGTTATGGATCGTTAGTACATCATATTTACGTTTTCTATTTATTCAAAAAATATATTGGTGTATTTTGTTTATATCAGAAATTAAAAATCAAAGGGGTAATAGTTGAAAAACAATATTTGGTCGGCAGGATTAAGTTACAGGAAAGTTTTTAAAAAAATCAAAATCAAAATTTGCGACCGAAATAGAGACCGAATATCGGTCACCAAATTAGGTGAGCTGAGCATGCGTCCAACTATACGGCGACCGAAATATATAATTTTTCGGTCGCAAATTTGCGACCGAAATACAAGTTCAGTCGCTAAACACTTAGCCACCAGGGTTTCTGCTACCCCCTTAATGCGGTCGCTAATTCGGTCGCCAGACTATATAGCAACCGAATTATCATGTTTAGCGACCGAAATCTTCGGTCGCTAAATATGTTTTTTTTTGTAGTGCCCTTTCCTCATTCTCGTCTTCGGTTACAGTAAAAAAAGGGATAGATGGATGAAGAGAATGAAGAAGAACAGAGGAGGAGGGAGCAGAGCAAAGAGGAGAACCGGAAAAAACCATTGGAGAAGGGTGGGGGAAGAAGATGAAACCCAAATTAAAATCCTAGCCAGTTTCAATTTAGTCCCTGAAATTTCAACTAAGTCCCTGAAATTGTGTTTCTGACAAGGTGGATGATGAGATGGGGGTCTAGCAAGGCACTTAACGTGCCACATAAGCACCCTTCACGACGTTAGGGGACGACAGTTAACGGAGGGACCATTTTGAATCACGATTTGCAATTTTAGGGACTAAATTGATAATTTTCTTAATTCAGGGACCAACTTGATACTAAGTCGCAATTTCAGGGACTAAATTGATTATTTACTCGCATTATATAGTTTGTAGCAGTCTCTCACGCTTGTGTGCTCGAATGTGTTCTTCAACTTTGCTTGGAAGAAAACATTAAACGTGTGTCACCCATGCATGCATGCATGTTCAGGAAGCCCTATCCTTTGAAGATTTTATTTAACTGAGGCTGATATGTATAGAAGCTAGTGGAAAATTTGCATGCCTAATTTGCCTATCATTCATTACCAACCAAATTGGATGAAGCTGACTATACGAACTGATAATTATAGGAGCATTTCCCATTTTCCTGAACTTAATTATGAGGCTATAGGTTGAAGAACTTCGTTTCATTTTATCTAGTGGAAGTAACCGCCATAACCGTGGCTATCCAAATAATCAATTATCGATATTCCCTCACTCTCTGCTGAACACTTATTTCTCAAATAACGTCCCTTAGCCGCTAAAGTATAATGAGCAAAAACCATTAAACCAATCAATGCACGGCCTAATGAGTCTCTCTTCTAATTTCATGAGTGCTAGGGGTGTTCGCGGATTGGATTGGATCGGTTTTAAGCAAAGAAGTCATCCGATCCAATGATAAAAACATGCGGTTTGGATTGGATCGGTTTGCTTCCTTCAAAAAATCTGATTCAATCCGATCCAATCAAATGCGGATTGGATTGGATTGGATAATTCGGTTTTTACAGAACATTAGGTTACCTGAAATGGATAGAAGTAAGAAATTTTATAGCGTTCATATGCTTCAAATGAGAAAATTAAAAACTGACTGTGACATAGACAGAGAGAAAACATAATTTATCCACAAAAATTAACTAACAATCAAAGTGAATGACTGAATGAGGCCAAAGTTCGATTTGCAGTTAGTTTAGCTTGTTTTTGGAGTTTTCTAAAAAACAAATTAATAAAAAAATATTGGACAGAGAGTGAAATTTAAACCAAAAAAAAAATTAAAATGGTTATTTTTTCGATTGGTCTGGAACATAAGCTATTCAGTAAAGAAAAAAAAAACATCAATTTAGTTCATGATTATTGATTTTTACTCTCCACTTTGTCAAAATTTCTAAAAAAAATTAGACTAAAATACCATTTTGATCTCATAACTTATTTTTTAGATCTCTTAACTTTTAAAAGGTTCACTTTGATCCTTTGATTTGTCTCAATTTTTGTGGATATTGCTGTGCACTAACAGTGTAAACCATCTTTACACAATCGTCCAATCAAACTTTGCCACATCATTATTTAAATTTATTTTATTTTTATTTAATTAAAATTTATAACAAAATCAGATTATTCTTTTTTCTGTTCTTCTTTCTCCACCCACCCCACGTTCTTCTCCATTTGCGCAACTTCTTACGCAACTTGACATGTTTGCCCGGTGGCTAGTGCTCCTTGGGTCCTTCCTTCATCTTCCCAAACAGACACACACACCACCGTACTTTTGGAACTTCCCAATAATGGGAGCTTTTATCTGAGCCATCAAATCCCACAATGATAGCATAGCACTGGAACATTCTTTTGAAATCCGCCGCTTAATTCTCACGTACTGGAACATAATGTTGCTCATCATGGATGATAGCATAGTACCACACACCTTGAATCCAAAAGGGTGAAAAAAGAAAAACTAATTGAATTAAATCATATTTATTCAAAAGCCACATTACCATGTCGGGATTCTGATGTTGCAGAAGAAGTTGATGATGTTAGAATTAATCCTTTATTTCATGATTCTTTATTTTATTTATTCTTTGAAGCATACATAACTAGATGTATACATCCTAGAACAAAACACCACAAAACCTAGGATCTACATCATGTTAGATTATTAAAGATTTACAGACTTGAATAAATTCCTGATCTTAAGCGTTCTTCAAGAGTACTAGATTTGATCACCAACTGTTGGATCTGAAACACAAAGAGGGAAAGAGAAAGATAGAGACGGGTAATGAACACCCGTTGGCTTGTGGTTCTTCCTCAACCTGAATTCCTTATGCCTTAGTCGCTCTTCAGATGGGGAGAAGAGGCGGTGTGCATTGTGTCCGGTGTATTGGGGACCATAGCCTATATGTAGGGTGATGACCAATTAGGGTTCCCATTATTCCGAAATTGGTCATCGGTGACATCCACTCATATTTTACCCATATCAGATAATTAATGATAATATCAATTATCAAATCAGAAATCTGATTGGCCTTATCTCTTAATTTGATCACATATCAATTAAGGCCCCTAAGAGATAAATAGCTAATATAATTAATTACCGATATCTGCCCACATTATGATATTGGAATAAAATATTCCAACATTCTCCCACTTGGGCACCATATCATAATAATTATATCATAATTCCTTAGGCACGCATCCGAATACAATTTATCATCAGACTTCCCTTTTACAGTCTGGTCCACCTCATACATCAATGATGGGACCACCATGCTGTCATCACTAACGTATATCATGACTAAACCCTGGAGACCACCATATCAATGCACTTGATGATATAGATCGATATGGATGAGTGTCATGGAAATTTCATGCAATGTGATCTCTAAATCATGCCTATTTCCAACTGGTCCGACTTAAGTCTTTAGTGAGATCATACCGAAGTTCCTTAGGTGCAAATTAAATACTTGCACATAACCAAAACTTAAGATAGTTATAATAATAATAACCTCATAAACTTTATTTCTGCAGAAAATCAAACATAACATAAAGTTTGTACCAAATCCAAAACATAGAACATAGAACAAGATAACAAAAATAAAACTCCCACTAATCTAAGGCAACCTCAAAACCAACACCCATGTGAGCAACATGCTCATGAAAGACCTTAGGTGTCAAGCCTTTGGCTAGTGGGTTAGCCTGCATAAAGTTTGTTCCTGTATGTTCTATAGATAATTAGAAACTTGATGTCGATAACCTCTGACTTCATTAAACTCCTGTTGTTATTGGAGTACAACACAACTGACTTATTGTCACAATATAACTTGCGTGGTCTTTCAATTCCTTTTATTATACGCAGCCCAGTGACAAAATTCTTCAACCATATCCTGAGGTTGGATGCCTTCTATCTTGGCACCCAATAAGATCGGAGTCAGAATACCTTATGATCTCTAAACTATCAGATCTCTGATCCATGAACATATATTCTTTTGTTCTCTTTAAGTACCTTATGATCATTTTGACTGCTTTCCAATGATCCTTTTCTGGATTGCTTCAGTATCTGTCTAACACTGCATTATGTACCCTATGTTCGGATGCGTACAAACCCGAGCATACATCAGACTTCGCACAGCTGAAGCATAGGGAATCTTCTGTATTTCCTGAATTTCCAGATTTCCTTTTGGGCATTAATTGAGACTAAAATAGTCTCCCTTAGTTATAAGGATATTCCCTGGTTTAGTATCTCTCATGTTGAACCTATCCAAAACCGTATCGATATAGATCTTTTGTGATAATCCATGGATACCTCGAGAGTGATCTCTAAGTACCTGAATTCCTAAGAAAAAAAAAATTGGTTAGAAATTTATTGGTTTCGTGCAATGAGCCTATATCCCTGTTGGCTAGTAAAATGTCAACATATAACACCAAGATTATAAATTTGCTCCCCCTTTGAAATTGTGAACCCACGGTTGTCCACGATATTTATCTCAAAACTAAATGAGACAATCACCCGATGGGACCTGTGGTATCACAAATGAGACACCTTCTTTAGCCCATAGATAGATTCCATCGGTTCTGCAAACCACCTTCTCTAGGTCTTGGACTCAAGGTTTTATAGTTGTACTATATACATCTGTTTCATCAATGTGGCCATTAAGAAACACCGTCTTGACATCCATCTTATGAAGTTCCAAATTATAATGAACAACGAGAGCCATGATTGTCCGAAAAGAGTCCTTTATTGGTACTGAAAAGAAGGTCTCTTTACAATCAATCCTTTCTTTTGAGTATAGCCTTTAGACACTAGACAAGCCTCATACCTCTCCATATTACCCTTTGAAACTTTCAAGTAATATGATAAGTTTCAACCTTATTGTCTAGCTTGAGCTTGTACTTATTCCTTCAATCCACTTTTCCGAATTGAAACTTCATATGGTTTGGTGGAAGTTGATAGAATCATCTTCCATTACACCATTTACCTTATGTTCCTGGAGAAATACTACATAATTATCCAAAATAATATTTATCCTTTTTTTAGTGGATCATGGCAAAATGCAATGACTCTTGATGCTCTAGTTCTTGAGGGTGTTGAATTTGACCTTCAGGAATAATTTCCTTATCTTGAATAGGAAGAATAACAACAATATCCTCACAAGGATCCAAATTTGCTACACAAATAGCAACTATATGAATTGGTTCAAGGATTAGAACCAATTCTTCCTCAAAGATAATGTCTCTAACCTTATCTCCCCCCAAACTCAATATCCTCAAAGAGTTAATCAGTTCCTGTCTCAAGGTATCTTTAACTTGGGATTTTTTTTTAAAATTATAGCCCTTTGACCTTTCGGAGTAACCAATAAGGTAACCACTCACTATTTAGGACTTCAACTTCCTTCACGAGGCTTATAAGGCCTTGCTTTAGTTGGATATTCCTATACTTAAAAGTGATTAGTCGGTTACTATAGTTGGTTCTCTGTCAAGAATTTAAGCTGCAATATTTAGTGTTACTCCCATAGTGACTTTGGTAAGGTAGAATGACTAATCATACTCCTCACCATATCTTTGAGAGTCATTACTAGGACTTAACTGTATTCTTGATAGCCATGTTCTGATCTATTTAATTAACTTTAATACATTTGAGACAAACAATAAAATGTATAAGGTCAATGGAATCTTGGATTCCCTCATACTAGTCGCTCAACTATATTTATAGAGATGTGCCCAGAATGTTTGTATCATAATGGTCCTTAATTTTAATTACTATTAACTTTACGCTTAGTGTCGTATGATTCCTCACTCAATGGTTTACCACAAGAGGTTTCAATACCATGCAATTATAGATCGTCACAGTCAATAGCTTAACTGGTACCAACAATATTTGAATTTAAAAGACAAATTGTGTAACACCCGGGTGTTGACGAGGGCGGGGAGTGGTAGCCGGTGCAAGAAGGCACGGACAAGGAGCGGCTCCTGGCAGGCTTCTAGGTGGAGGGACACATGAATGAATCGATTACACACCCGAATGAGAGGGATCCTGGCTGTGTGTAGGTATGGGACTATACAGTTGAAGAAGGCTTATATGAATTGATTGGTACTACCTATACTAACAAGATGCATCTTCTTTTCGGTAGCCCATCACTTAAGAACTCCACAGTTAAGCGAGCTTGACTTGGAGCGATTCTGGGATGGGTGACCTCGTGGAAAGATTTTCACGGGGAAGCGTGTGAGTGAAGACAAAGCACGCTGAAAAGACCCATGTTGGTTTGTGGGGACAGTGTCAATCCATAAAGCAGCCAGGGATGTTAGAAATGGTATCAGAGCAGCACCTTTCCCAGTACGGTGTGGTTCGAGGACGAACCAAGCGGAAGCTGGTGGGCATGTAACACCCGGGTGCCGACGAGGGCGGGGAGTGGTTGCCGGTGCAAGAAGGCACGGACAAGGAGCAGCTCCTGGCAGGCTTCTAGGCGGAGGGACACATGAATGAATCGATTACACACCTAAATGAGAGGGATCCTGAGACTGTGTAGGTATGGGACTATAGAGTTGAAGAAGGCTTATATGAATTGATCGGTACTACATATACTAACAAGATGCATCTTCTTTTCAGTAGCCCATCACTTAAGAACTCCACAGTTAAGCGAGCTTGACTTGGAGCGATTCTGGGATGGGTGACCTCCTGGGAAGTTTTCCCGGGAAGCGTGTGAGTGAAGACAAAGCACGCTGAAAAGACCCATGTTGGTTTGTGGGGACAGTCGTCAATCCATAAAGCAGCCAGGGATGTTAGAAAGACAGTCCTCACTCAATGGTTTACCACAAGAGGTTTCAATACCAAGCAATTATAGATCGTCACAGTCAATAGCTTAACTGGTACCAACAATATTTGAATTTAAAAGACAAATTGAATCCATCGTTTCTAAATGAACAAAAATTATTCTTGATTTGTTCAATAAGAAGCCAAAACCAAATTTCATCTAAATGATGACTAAACCAAAATGTCTTTTTAAATTCCAAATATTAGCCAGTAACAACAATCTGAAATATCAATAGCTTTATCCTTTACTGACTTGGTTAATTCCAATATAGATGCATCTTTCAGCACCACTTAACCTTCATAAGTTTAAACAATTCTTTATAGGTATGCCAAACATGATATTTGGGACATTTCTTCTTTAGATGCCCAATGTCCATATAAAAGAAACAATTGTGACCTTAGTTGTTTCTTTTAAGATGAGCCCTTAGCAGCTTAATCCTTAATTTTCCTTTTTTTTTTGCCCTTATCTTTCGAGGTATTTGCCAAATGAGCACTATTTGTCTTCGCTTACTTTATTCTTTCCTTTCTTGCACACCTTATAAAATGAATCCACTAAGATATCATTTATCTTCATAACAGCTATAAGCTGCCTTAAACTAACTGAATTGTGCATGAAGGAATACCAAATGCTAAATGCACGGGCAAGTCGTTAGACAGCCCAAGCTTTAACTCCTTAAGTTTGTGAGCAAGATTGGACATTCCTATAAAGTGCTCCTTAAATTTCCTTTGCTTTTATTCTTAATGAAAAAACTAGCTCTCCAATAAGTGCTTGCTTCACCTTTATTGCTTTTAGAAAGCACTTTTCAACTTTAGCAAGGAAATCTGACATTAATTATGCCATCCGAAATAACACCCCAAAAGATCTCTGGAATATTATGCTTTATTATCATAAGACCCAAGCGATTGGAGCGGTTCCACTTCCTATACTTGATTCTCTCTTCGGAGGTACTGGATCGAGTGAGAGAAGGTGGGTTTCTCCATCTTTATGCCAGGTCTAGATAAAAAAACTTTATTGTTTTTTTTTCAAATCCTAAAAGCCAGAACTTTTGAGGATTAAATTAGCAAATACATAAGCAATATTAACTTTAATGAGAACAAAAGTATCATAAAGATACTCACAAAAAATACTCAATGCATCATTAATATCAAGTCTTGAGATAATAATATTAATTGCTAGAGGTATTTTAATGTAATGATCAGACATCAATGATAATTTCTGTCAAACAACAGCCATCTTTGGACGTTATGTTATTCACATGAAAATAATCTTTATAATCACTACGTGTTTACCATCACAAGTGTGAATGTAACCCGGTCAAATATTAACCTTCCTTTGGGCTGATTAATACCCGCATGGATATACACCCACACAGCATTCAATATCTCTTATGAGCAATTTCCACAAGATAAGTTACCTTGGCGACTTCATACTTTAATTGGCTCACTCGAAATCCAAATTGGTAAATTAAAGACCCAAACAGGATACCAAACGCATCATTAATTCCCAATCTTCGAATTGTAAGAATTAACTGCTAGCGGTACTTTCAACACAATGATCAAATATTGGTGATAAGTCCTGTCAAATAATGGTCACCTTCGGGCATCCCATTATCCACATGGAAAGTACCTTTGTAATCACCACACATTTATCATCACAGGCATATAATTATCCGGCCAAACCGCGCCTTCCTTCAGGTCGACAACAGCTCGCATGAATAATTTCATACTACATCTTTTGTAAATTCAATTGAATCAAAATTACGCAACAGAGGTTACTTCGGCAATGTGTTGTTTCAACCAACTCAACCAAAATTACCAGACGATTAAATAAAATGGGGGTCTAAAATTTGGCCAATCAACATTTAAATGTGAAAACCTGAACATTTAAACTTGGAATCAAAATTTACAATATCAAAATTGTAACAGTCCCTGTGGCCCAATGGCCCGGCGATCGTAAGGCAACATAATATTTTGCAAACAAATATACACAACACTGCAGCAAAGGATAAAACATTCAAGTACCAGGAAATTGAATTAGAAAACAATCCATAGCCATTCACGTCATGCTGGATCCCCACTGTATTTGTAATTACAGTAACATTTATCAATTACAAAAGGATAAAACCATAAAATTGTTGACTTACGTGCGGCTTGCCTTGGATCCATTTAACAATATTGAAGATTTACTGAGCAAGCCTTTCAAAACTTTCGCAACTTTATATGGCAATATATAAAAACATCATAATAATCAACCAAAAAACAAAATCACAACTTGGTGCTTCACCTGCTGTTGCCTTGGACATTAACAACATGATATACCCATTGAAGTTTCAATTATATATATAATAATATAATAAATAAAAAAAGGTCATAATTTCATATATATATATATATATATACCAAAGGCTTCACTTACAGGGTCAGCAATTCTCGACCAAAAAACGAAAAACAATTCATGTATATATCCATCTTTGAAATAACCATTGCAATTATGGATCGAAAAAGTACAGGGAATCATTATTAACGTCAAAGCCAATCAAAGCCATTCAAAAGAAAAGAACGTTTTATTTGAGAACAATCATCTTGGCAGAACCCGGGTACAATTTTACGAAGACAGAAAGGCCAACATCTAGGCTTGCAAACAAAATTGAATTTAATTTATGTCTTGAAATTACTTATAAAAGTATAAGTATTTTTAAAAAGTATTTTTTAATTGCTCATTAATTTTAATACTTAAATTTAATAATATAATTACAAAGTAATAGTAATGAAATATCCTATATAAATATTAAATTTATTATTAATAATTATAAAATTATTAATAAATAATAATAATAATAATAGTAATACTATTGATAATTAATAATAATAACAATGATAATAATAGCAAAATTATTATTAATAATAAAACAATAATTTTTTTACGCCATAAAACAACAACAACAACAACAACAACAACAACAACAACAACAACAACAACAACAATAATAATAATAATAAAATTGATAATAATAGGAATTACTGGGCCAACAGGACTTATTTGGCCAAAAACTCAGTTGTCCTAATAAGACTAGGTCCAATAGGACTTACTAGGACCAGTTTGACCGATTTGGCCCAATAAGACTACCTTGGGCCGGATTAACTCAATTTTGGTCCAATTAAGTAATATTGGTTCAGAATAAGAGTAAGTCGTACTTGGCCACATTGGACCGGATTAACTCATTTTGGTGAAACTAAGTCTTATTGGGCCGGATTAACTCAATTCGGTCCAACTCAGTCATATTGGGTCAAATTAACTCAATTTGGGCCAACTTAGTCATATTGGACCGGATTAGCTAATTTTGGTCTAATTGAGTCATATCAGGCCAGATTAACTCATTTTGATCCAAATATATATTTGTTTATGTAATATCTTTTAACTAGGGTTAGATTTAGCTCTTCTAAGGTGATCCTGTAAATAAATTGAGATCAAGTCAGTGTACTGATACTGAAGTTATATGGGATGTGGTCGAGTAATTAGGTCAACTGAGTATACGTGAGACTAGTGTTAACTAGAATGTGGCAATGATCAATTAAGTGATAATCCATATATATGTATAATTACGAGCATATATGCATACAATTATGGATATATAATGATTAATTATTTAATCAAAACGTGTAATGGATCGACGTTTGCTTGATATGGAAACAATTGTATAAAAATTAATGAAATCTCAATGCCGAATAATATTATTTGCCCAAAAATAATATTGAAGTAAATAGAGAGTGAGTATCATAACATATTTGATGAACGTCTAATAGCAAATAATTTAAATTTAACAACAAAATACAATATCATATGTAGATATTAAAATTAATGAGCAATAAAGAAATAATTTTATAATTCGAAATTTATTTTACTACTAATAAAGCATTCATTCATAAAATTAAAATTCAAAATCATTCGTCGAGTGTGCTAGCTCGGTGGTAAGTGACTCCTTCCCGTTTTGTATGGACCAGTGTTCGATTCTAATCGTTGTTGATTTTATTCTTGTTTTCTCTTGAAAAAGGTAGGAAATTGTAAACATTGTATTCGGTGGGAATCGACCCGTGCAATAAAGAAGTAGTGTACAAGTCAGTGACCACTGCGGCATTGTAGCAATTTAAGATATATTGTGACATTTATTTCTATATAAAGCGTTTACGAAAAAGTAACGTTTGAGTTTCATCTCCTACCTCCCGTCGGGTCAGCAAGACCAGTTTTACAGAAAATGGGTCGTAACGCTACCCAGTATCAATCCCCGTCATTTTTTGCCATTTTTGCATCTTTTCGACCCAAATTACATTGAATATTATTCTTTTTTCGAATTAGGATTATTTTTTGATTTTGTTTTCCATGATTTTCAACACTAGCCACCACCTCCGCCTCCACCGTCCCACATCTGAACCGTCTATGCTTGACCCAGCCACTATCGCGCCGCCTACTACCGTTGATCTCAGCCGCCGCGCCGCCTTCCATATCAGCCATCAAGCCACCAAGAAAGTTCCACCATAAATGATGAAGGAGAGAGATATTATAGTGATAAAACAAGAAGATCACTTTGCAGAGAAGGGGTAGAAGGTGCGGTGGTAGCTACTGTAGCTTGCTTGACTGAAGATGGTCATGAACTCATGGTGTTGGATGGATGAATGGGGTGGAAATGTGAAAAGGATAAATAAGTTTTTTTTTATCTAAAATTAAATGAGAAAATTAAAGTTTTTTTAAAAAACAATAATGACTTGTAAAAATAAAAATTGAAGGGTCCACATTTTAATTGATATGGCATAATCTTATTGGGCCAACTAACCAATGTAAAAGTTACTCCAAAAACTTCACAAGTATCATAGATTTTACCAAAAAAATAATAATCTGATTTTGTTATAAATTTTAAATAAATAAATTAAAATTAATTTAAATAATGATGTGGAAAATTTTAATTGGATGACTGTGTAAAGATGATTTACATTGTCAGTGCACAACACTTAATCCCTAAAACTAAATAGTATACTTTATAATTTTTTTTAAAAAAAGTGTACTTTATAGAATAAAATCATGAAACTGAATTAGCAAGTCTGTGTTTTATATATAACTCTAAATCCTTGAATTTTTTTAATTAATGATTGCTATCTTGCACTTTATTATTTTAGAAAGTGTACCCACTGGAGAGGAATAAAATAGGAAATAATAGTTTACCAAAAAAAAATAGAAAAAATATATATACTGTTTTATGGTTTGTAAGAATCAATGTGAGACTTGAAACAATGTTGTAAGTTGTAACCTTGAAATAAATTATATTTTGTTGCCTAAAATTTTATTCACAAAAAAAGAGAGAGCATAATGATTTAAAATGAAATTCAACTTAAGCTTTTTAGTATTGGGCTTTATTTTTATTTTTTCACTTTTGGAATATGAATTTTCTTTAATTTTAATAATGTATTTTTTGTTTTTCATTTTAACTTGGTCACTTTAATTTTTTTAGGACGTTTAGGGTGCGTTTGATACTAGTGTATGGACCCGTATCATGCACGGGAAATATGTTAATTTTTTTATTTCTCATGTTTGTCCGGTGCGAATGAATGATATTTAGAAAATATATTTATCTATCATATTAATTTTTTCTTCTCTCTTGAAATCTATTTGATTTATTTATCTTATTTTCCCGTCTAAGTTAATAACTTTTAGAAAATATATTACCATCATACTAAATCATATTTTTTTTTTACTTATCTCTTTAAAGTCTATTTGATTTATTTATCTAATTTTCCCTATGCAAGTTAATCATTTTCCTATTATTTCTATTCTCTCTTGAAAATCAAATTGACTTATTTCTTTTATTTCTTCTCTTTCCCCGTGTGTAATTTAAACAATTTTAGAAAATATTTTCATTCATCATATTATTTTCCTATTCTCTTTTGAAAAATAAATTCGATTTATATCTCCTCTTTTTATCGATGCGAGTCAACCATTTTTAGAAGTCATATTTATCTATCATTTTTTCTTTCCGTCCTGAAAATATATTTGATTTATTTATCCTCTTTGACCTATGCAAGTTAATCACTCATTGTTGAGAGGCCATATGCTTTCATCCTTCTTCGCGTAAAATTAAAAGTGTAATTTAAGTTCAATTTCATTCATGTGCAAGTCAGTAAATTCACATGAGAGTTTGCAAACATCTGAATATTTTAAGGTGAAAATATAAAATAAAAAAATGACCAACAATAGAAGAACACGATATATAATAAAATATATATATATATATATATATATATATATATATATATATATATATATATATATATATATATATATATATATATATATATATATATATATATATATATATGATAGATAGAGAGGTGAACAAAAAAAGAAGCACATCAAAGTTTGCAAACACCTGAATATTTGTAATGGGTGGAGATACAACTTTCTTTGCTTCCGGAGCTAAAGCAACAAATTTGTATTTGCAATGTCTCAAAAAAAAAAAGTAATAATAACGATGAAAATAGCACTTAAAAAAGAAAAATAAAATAGAAATGACACAAAGTACATTTGAATTAATTCAATGCATGAAGAAAACACAAAGATAGTTGAAATATCATCAAAACAAATAGAGAAGTTAAATATGTTGGTGTAAGCCCTATAGGCCAGTGTATTTCTTAGACTTACATTTGTATCTTGCTATTATATATATATATATATATATATATATATATATATATATATATATATATGATATGAGGCATTCCAGTTTATTGTGTTACTTGTTTAAACATAATAAAGTCCTTAGAATAGAAATTTCAGTTTAATATAATATCAAGTATATGACTTGATCGTGAGACACTATTGAACAATGAAATCCTATTCTTAAATATCCGTAGTCAAGTATTTTATTAATAAGGACAATAATAATTCATTGACACTATTATGTGTGCTGACTGATGACCATATCTCACGGGTCGTGGATATGAGATATCGAGTCACCACATAGGTACACATTAGAGTAATGATGTACTGGATTGACCCACCATGAGAACACTACATGGAGCGTTGTGTGAGTGTCATAAGTAGTTCTCATAGTGACAATGGTGTATGCAATCCTTCGACCTGAAATCGCTACGATCCCTACATGAGGAGTCGTGTGCTTTAATATCGTCAAACGTCATCTGTAATAGGATGATTATAAAGACGGACATTGGGCATACCACGAGCCATGCAGAGGGATGTGAGTGACCTAGATGGAATTTGTCCCTCCTACATAACAGGAGTAATATCTGTGGGCCCCCTGATAGAGTGAGACTGTAAAATGCATGGCCGTGCTGAAATGAGTCAATATGAGATATTGACCTCATTTGTTGTTAAGTCTACTCGGGTATCAGGGAACATGATATTGAACCATACAAGGGTGACACATTCTATGTCTTGTGTTCAATATAGATATATGGACAAAGGGATAATAATGCACATGAATATTTGTCACAGAAAGGTTTCGTCAAATCACTGACTTTCTCACTACTTAGGTAGCAATGATGTATTGTTAGATACCGCACTTTGTTTGTAATATTAAATGGGATTTAATATTACTACTAACGTTTTGGGAACCTATAGGGTCACACACATAAGAGCGGATTAAAAGAAGCATTAAAAGGAGAGTTGGACTTTTCTATTGGGCCTAGCGCATAGTACATGGGGCTTAGGTCAAACGCTGCTCACTAACTCACTTAAGGGGGTGCTGCTATAAGTAGACCACTTAAGCTATTGTGCCTACACGGTTTTGTTTTACCCTAGCCGCACATAGAGAGTGATAGTGAGCAGCAGGTCTCGGTTTTCGAAGCTAGCACTGTGAGACAGAGACGCTTCGGGTTCGTGACGTTGGACGTTCACGGAATCTGCTCGTGTGGATACCTTAGAGACATCGTTCGTGCGGTGTTCGTGATAGACGATTTTAATCAACTGTCATCGCTTCAAGAGGTAAATCTTCTAACCATGAATCATGACCATTCGCAAGGATCCTTCGATGGGAATTTTTCCGCTGCGTTATTTATTTATTTTTACGCAAATTCCCAACAAAATAAGTTCAATAAGGTATCTAATACCCGAAACATGTAAACATATTAAATAAGTTAGCAATATCCAATTAATCAATGCTTGGAGTTGGTCTCATAAATCTAATAATTATTTAAAAACTAGTATAATATACCCGTGCAATGCACGGGTAAATTTTTCATTAAAATTATTTCTTGTTAATGGTTAATAAAAGAAGATCATTATTTAACATAATAAAAAATGGAGATAGAAAATTGTATTTCATAGAAGAGACACAATAAAAGTCAGTTTACCATCATTTGTGATAATTAGTCAATAAGAAAAGAAAATATGATTTTCTACTTCATACAAAAATATGACAAATTTGTTAAGTATTAAGAAAAAAAATTGTCATATTCAATAATTTGGGAGTTAATTTATTTAAAGTATAAAGTATTTTATGTCTTTTTACAATTATAAAAATTATTTTTAAAGAAGCTTTTATTGAAATTTATGTGTTTTTCAGAAGGAAATCGGAGTATTTTTTTCAATTTTAATTTCAATATGTGTCTTTTTGATAAGGTCGAGTAATACCTCGACATTTTTCTTTCCACGCGTGAAACTTAAAACTACGTTTGTTTTGATTCCTACTTGGGGTACGTAGGAGCATAATATGCTCATGCTGTCAAGCTACAATCATATATTTAAATTCTCAACTCCCGAGATCTACTCAAGTATCTCAGGACTTCTAGTTCTTGTCTGTGAAAAAGTCATTCATATAAAATTTGATTTTTTTTAAATACAAAATATAACTGTTTTAAAAATATATATTTATGCATCATATTTTTTTAACATTTGATATCTTTCTAAATATTTTGGTATCCTACTTTTCTCAACATTCAATTTTATAATGAATTTATTTTTCTCAAAACAAAGTTATAAATTAGCAATAACAATTTATTCTCGATAGATGAATTGTCAATATACTTTTATTTAAAAAAATAGTTAAAGTTATCAAATTAATAGAGAATAAATTAATTAAGCTTATCAAGCCAAGTGGAGCTGGTTAGCGGTCCTTAAAGAATGTTGATCTTGATCAATTAACTAACCCACATGACCTCTTGCATTTTATGTGAAATGGAATATAAGATAGAAAATATAAAAAAAGTCTTCTCCCAAATTAACGTAAAATATATCAGTATCACCACCTTGCAATTGGATAGACTGAATGTAAGGAACATACATCCTACCATTACCATTTGGCCAAAATCTAAACTGCAACCCTAATTCTTTTCCTTTCATATCTTAGATTCGTAAAGGAAGGCCCTCAAGTTGAGAGGGGAGGAAGAGAGGCCTGCACAATGCCAACCTCCTTTAATTCTAGTAATTTACTAATCTCATCAAGAAAAATTACTTCCAGTGTTTAAAAAAGCATGATCTTTACATAAAGATATTCACCACTCATCCCTCCCACCTCAACCAGACCTACTATATCAGTCATTTCTGGAAGCAACTCTTCAAAGCCTCACTTACAAATACATCTGAAACACGGTAGAGGATATGAGACCCTCAATGCAAAATCCAAAAATCTCCTTTTCCCTCCCACATATTCTCCAAACTCCATTTGATGAAAGCCAAATGGTCCTACAATAACAACGAATTAATCATTCATCAAAATCTTTATCACTTAACTTCAAAAAACAATCCCAGTAAACTAAACTTTTTGGGAGAAATGATAGCATCAGAAATACCAGAATGAAGTGAACTTGGATATCCAAAATTGTTTAAAACATATAAGAGGTCGGCAGCCAGCCATGAATCACAATATTGAAACTAAAAGACAAGATAAAACAAACGAAACACAAAATTAAAACTGCATGCTTCTTTTCATCTTCAACCCACATTCAAATTGAAAATAAAATTTACAAAAGACTTGGGTGAATGAAATCAACATCTAGCATACATAAGCACCAATACCCAGTCTCACACAAACACAGTGCTACAACACAACACCATGAATGCTTACTTCTCAATACTCTATTTCTAAGATAATACTAATATTGCTAACGGAGGTTCGTAGAAGACCAACTTAATACCTTTTTATTAACTTCTCAATACTCCTTTTGATTTAATGCTTATTAAGGGGTTCGTAGAAGATACATTGTTTAGAGACTGAGGGGTGTTCATATACAAATCGATTTAAAAGAAAATCGATCCAAAAGAAAACCGATCAAAAAATCAAAAATCGAACAAAATCGATATTTATTGGATTTCTTTGGAACTTGTTTTGTGAAAACCAATTGGATCGGATTTTGGATCCTTCGTTTGAAATCAAATCAAACCAAACTGAACCATATATATAATATTTAATATATATTTATTCTACTTTTTTTATTCTTTATTTTTTATTTGTTTATTGTTTCTAATAATACTTATTAATTTGATGTAACGTAATTTTCTACTATTTTTAATGTTCCAAATAAAATTGATACTTGTTAACTTGTAAAATTTTAATTTTTAGTATATCAATATGTTATATTTATTAATTTTATTGGACTTATTTTTTAATCATTATGTTGGTAAAAACCAAACCATCAAATCCGATCCAAACCGCATTTAATCAGATTGTACTGGATCATATTTTTTTTAAAGAAGCGATCCGAACCGAATCGCGTGTTTTTTTAATCTTTGGATCGGAAGACTTTTTATCTCAAAACTGATCCACGAACACCACTAATTAGAGCAATTCCCCATTCTGATAATGTAAAGGCTTTACTCGCTTCCATTGGTAAATCACATGTTGCTCTTGAAAAGTCTATGTGTGTTTATTAAATAATTAGAATTATTAATTAGTTAATATTTATTTTTATTTGATTTATTTTATTTTACAGGGTGCGTTAACATTGCATTATAGTAGTATATACATACTTTTCAAGGTGATAAATTATTGTAACAATATTTTAAATGTTATTGATTTTTAGTAAATAAATATTTTTTTGCCAAATTAGTAAACAATATTTTAAAGGTTAAAGTAATAATTTGGTCCCTATAGGTGACACGAGTTCTTCCTTTAGTCCATATACGTAAAAAAATAATCAAAAGGTATTCATACGTGCCATCGTTACCCATTTGGTCCATCCCGTCACCTTGTCATCTCTAATGATCCATTAACTCTTAGATTTTTTTTTAAAGAAGCGATCCAAACCGAACCGAACCGTATGTTGTTTTAATCTTTGGATCGGAAGACTTTTTACCTCAAAATTGATCCATGAACACCCTTAATCAGAGTAATTCCCCATTCTAGTAATGTTAAGGCTTTACTCGCTTCCGTCGGTAAATCACATGTTGCTCTTAAAAAGTCAAAGTATAACATCCTAATAATTATATTTGTGTTTATTAAATAGTTAGAATTATTAATTAGTTAATATTTATTTTTATTTTAGTTATTTGATTTATTTTATTTTAAAGGGTGCGTTAACATTGCGTTATAGTAGTATATACATACTTTTCAAGGTGATAAATTATTGTAACAATATTTTAAATGTTATTAATTTTTAGTAAATAATTTTTTTTTGCTAAATTAGTAAACAATATTTTAAAGGTTAAAGTAATAATTTTTTCTCTATAGGTGACACAGATTCTTCCTTTAGTCCATATACATTAAAAAAAATCAAAATGTATTCATACGTGCAATCGTTACCTATTTGGTCCCTCCCTTCACCTTGTCATCTCTAATGATCCATTAACTCTTACGTATATGTACTAAATGAAGAATCTATGTCACGTGTAGAGACCCAATAATTTAGGCTAACATAATAATCTGGTTCCTACATGTGACACGAATGCTTCATTTAGTCCCTATATGTAGAAGTTAACGGATTCTTAGTGACGACAAGGTAACGGGAGGGACCAAATGGATAGCGATTGCACGTATGACGACCTTTTTAATAATTTTTTACGTATAAAGATTAAATGAAGAATTTGTATCATCTATAGGGATCAAATCATTACTTTAACCTATTTTAAATCACGATGTTTGAAGAAAAATTATATCTAGGTGTTATCTCAACCTCAGTTTTAAATTAGAATAAAAGGATTAAATTTATAAAAGATTAAGAGTATAATAAAAAAAAGAGTATTTATAGTAATTATATGAGTTTTTAACAGTCATAAATCTTTTAAAAGGTAGTAAAATGAAAATGTGAGACTCGAACCCGTTCCCAACGCTGCGGTACTAAAGTACACTAACAACGGGGTCAAAAATCAGGCATGTATTAAACATTATCATTTCATTTAATTTAAAGGTTAAAAACGTAACAACATCTGCAACTCCCCCAACCTTCAGACGGGTCAGAAAGATCCGGAATACATGAACGTGGGTTCGCGTGACCCGCGACCGTTCTTGGTCGTTTTCTTGAACATCTCAGCAACTTTTCGAATGTTTTTTGATCGGGGACAGTTATTTGATAATTTAGGATTCAAATGGTGTAATTTGAGGTTCAAAAAGTTGTCAAAAAAATGAATCAAAAGGCATCGAATCAAGGCTGGGCTCGAGCTGCTACAGGTGAGGATAATAGGTAAAACACACTAGTGTAAAATATGCTTTTTACATCGGAGTTTTCACATCGGTTTCTTTTAAACCGATGTGTAAAACGAGGCGGTGGCATTTTTGAAATTAAAATCAAAGTATTACACATCGGTTTAGTGTTTAACCGATGTGTAAAACATTTCCACATCGGTTATTTCTAACCGATGTTTAAAATTAAAACAAAAAAATTATAAAGTCAGAATTTTTATCATTTAACATCGATTCAGATTGAACCGATGTGTAAAATAGTGATTAACCACATCGGTTTCAATCTAACCGATGTATAAAATTATAAAAAAAAAATTAGAATTTAAAATTTTAATTTTTCCACATCGGTTTCTAGTAACCGATGTATAACATTATAAAAAAAAAATTCGAATTTAAAATTTTACTTTTTCCACAACGGTTTTTAGTAACCGATGTATAATATGGTTAACCACATCGGTTTTTATATAACCGATGTGTATAATATGGTTAACCACATCGGTTTTCCATATAACCGATGTGTATATTCCTAATTTTTGTCATTCCCTCTTTCTGTTCCGCGCCCTCTCCCAGTCTAGTTTATGAAAACCTAAAACACAAAAAACTCCTCTCTTTCTCACATCGAAGCAATCCCTCCCTCTGCTAACGCGCGGCTCTCTTTCTTCCTTCACGCAATCCCTCCCTCATCTCCTCCTCGAAGTTCATCTCCTCCGCCGCCGCCGCCTCTCTCGGCTCGCCGCCGCATCTCGCGCCAACCCTCTTGTGCTTCCTCCGCCGCCGCTTGTTTGTTGTTCTTTGGTGAGTGTCTTCCTCTGTTTTATAAGCATCAATGAATGTGTGTTGAAAGCATTTTGTTGTCCCTGCTCCTTTAAGCATCAATGAATGCATCAAGTAGTTGTTTAATTAACTCAGTTTGTTTCTATTCTGTCTAAGAGTTTTTGTTCTTTAATTTGTCTCTATTTATAGAATGTAGTTATTCTAGTAGAATGAGTTTAGCATGATGTGGTTCTGTGTATTCTTCATTCAGTTTTAAAATGGGTACTATACTAATGTGTATCCTTGTATTCTCCTATTCTGCATTCTACATTTATTTGCTATTTTGCTTCTATGGGATTTGCCTTGCTGAACATTGTAATGTTTACTGTGTTGTAGACTAAATGACTGACAAAATGCTTGATACTGTTTTTTTGAGATCTAGTGTTGTATTCTGGATGATGGTTATGTCCTTTGCTGAACACATGTATCCCCTCTTGCAACCTTGATTTATTTGCTATGTGGTTAAGTCTAGCAACCCCTGCAGTTTTATTCATAATTTGCACTATAAAATTTGGATTTTTGCACTATAAAAGTTGTGTAGATCTCTTCAGCTTTGCTGTCTTGTATTTTGCCTATTGAAGTTTCAATGACTATTTACAGAATTCTCTCAATTCTAGAATGATTAACTCAAGGAAGAGTTTTTAGTTGGCAGGTGTACAAGTGTCTTTGACTCCGTTGCATAGTACTACTGCCTCTGCTTTGTTCACTTCTCTGCTGTCTTTGCACAATAACAACTAGACGTGTCTCTCAGAAGGTACGTTTTGGATGAAAAGCTTTCATTGGAGTTTTAATGTATTTTCTTGAAAATTTATTTGATTCGAGAATATGCCCACAATAATTAGTAAAGCCTTAGTTTCCCGTTTGAGATGCAATACTAATGAGCGTACGTGTATGTGCTTAATGTACCGCTCATTGTGTTGGATCTTGAGTTGTCCAAAGTTGGACAGTTTGGGAAATTTTTTTTTCTTAATTCAGTTAAAATAGTTATTCATTAATTCTAATGTTATATACTTGATGAAAGTTCGGATTGATACATTTCTTTTCGTTCTCCGGGTGCATACTTTATCGTGGTGGATGTCATCGCGTTCAAGTAGTGTACGTTGGAGACCGCAGGGAAATGCTGCCGAAATTTTGTCGAGTATGAGCATGAGAGTTAAGGACTAACTGTTAACCGAATGTTGAAAAAGTTTCTCCTCGAATGGGATAGGGCCATACCCTGTCATAAGAAGTGGTTGATGAATATGTTGGACTAAGTACGAAGGTATTGGTTTAGTCATGGATCGCGGTTGGATGAATGCTAGACGGACAAGTGATGAGTATGAGAATGGAGTGGAAGATTTTCTACAGTTTACAAAAACAAATGCTCCTGATAGTGGTAACGGAAGGTTTTATTGTCCTTGTGTTAACTGTTTGAATGAGAGACGACTAGAAGCTAAGGAGATACGTGATCATCTTATTTGTGAGGGGATTTGCAAGAGTTATACAACATGGATATATCATGGTGAATCGTTAGACAGGCCGAGGGTGTCGGATAGAGAGGAAGTTGATGACGTGGAAATGGACGATGGACTAGAGGACATGATCCGTGATGTTGGGCAAGAGTCTTTTCGGCGCGCACATGTGTATGATACTTTGTGCAGTGATGCGCAAGTGGCTTTGTATCCGGGGTGCACTAATTTCACACGGTTGTCAGCGGTGTTAAGATTGTTCAATGTGAAGGCGAGAAATGGGTGGAGCGATAAAAGCTTTACTGAATTGCTTGAGTTGTTGAAAGAAATGCTTCCAGAAGGAAACACATTGCCATCTCGAAACTATGAGGCGAAGAAGATATTGTGTCCGATGGGTATGGAGTATAAGAAAATACACGCTTGCCCCAATGATTGCATATTGTACAGGAAAGAGTTTGAAGAGATGCACGAGTGCCCTGTGTGGGGTATCACGCTACAAAGTGAAGGATGGTGATTCTAGTTGTGATGTGGTCACCAAAGGTCCTCCTGCGAAGGTGTTATGGTATCTTCCCGTGATTCCGCGGTTCAAGCGATTGTTTGCTAATGTAAATGACGCAAAGAACATTAGATGGCATGCAGATGAGAGGAAGTGTGATGGATGGAGCTTTCGCCATCCGGCCGATTCTTTGCAATGGAAGAGAATTGATAGTTTGTTTCCGGATTTCGGCAATGAGCCCAGAAACCTCAGGCTTGGACTTGCTACCGATGGAATGAATCCATATGGAAACTTAAGTAGCATTCATAGTTCATGGCCTGTTCTCCTTGTAATTTACAACCTGTCTCCTTGGTTGTGCATGAAGCGCAAATACATTATGTTAAGTATGATGATTTCGGGTCCTAAACAGCCAGGAAATGATATTGATGTTTATCTGAGTCCCTTGATTGAAGACTTGAGAATGTTGTGGGATGAAGGCGTTGATGTGATCGACGGGTATTGTCGTGAGACATTCAGATTGCGTGCCATGTTATTTTGCACCATCAATGACTTTCCAGCATACGGGAACCTGTGTGGGTATAGTCTTTAGGGGCATAAAGCATGTCCAATATGTGAAGAAGGCACGTGTTACCATCAACTGCAACATGGAAGGAAGACGGTTTACATTGGGCATCGGAGATTTCTCCGATGTAATCACCCTTATCGTAGATTGAGAAAAGCTTTCAATGGACTTCCGGAGAATGAAATTGCTCCGGTGGCCTTGACTGGAGAGCGAGTTTATGAAAGGGTGAACAACACTAATGTTATCTATGGGAAGACCCAGAAGAAGGCTACCGAGAAGAAAATATGGAAGAAGAGGTCGATCTTCTTTGATCTTCCATACTGGTGCAAGCTTGATGTAAGACATTGTATTGATGTGATGCATGTGGAGAAAAATGTGTGTGACAGTTTAATCGGAACGCTTCTCAACATTCAAGGCAAGACAAAGGATGGTGTGAATGCTCGACTGGATCTAGTTGCGATGGGTATACGAGAGCAGTTAGCTCCACTTAAAGTGGGGGATAAGAAGACTTATTTGCCCCCAGCATGTCATACTTTATCAAAAAAAGAGAAAAGAAGTTTCTGTGAATGTCTACGGGGAGTCAAAGTGCCACAGGGTTACTCTTCAAATATCAGAAGACTTGTCTCAATGAAAGATCTCAAATTAGTTGGCTTAAAGTCTCATGATTGTCATGTCTTGATGCAACAACTACTACCGATGGCCATTCGTGACATATTGCCTAAAAAAGTCAGACATGCCATTACTAGGTTATGCTTATTCTTCAATGCTATATGTAGCAAGGTCATTGACACTAAAAATTTGGATGACTTGGAAAATGAGGCAGCCATTGTTGAGCGATACATGAAGATCTTGAAAGGATATATGAAAAATCCACACCGTCCTGAAGCATCTATTGTTGAAAGGTATGTTGCAGAAGAAGCTATTAAGTTTTGTACAGACTACATGTCAGAAGCAGAACCTGTAGGGCTTCCGAAGTCTCGTCACGAAGGAAGATATGATGGTAAGGGTACACAGGGTATCACTGTTAAGAGCATGGATCGGGAGGAAGTGCTTCAAGCACATTTGTATATATTGAATAACACTGATGAGGTTGAACCATACTTATGTGAGCATAAAAGCATCATCAATGAAACTTACCCTAGAATGAATGAAAAATGGTGTTTGAACAAGCATAACAAGACTTTCTTGAACTGGTTTAAAGAAAAAATTGCAAAGGATGGTATTGCTTCTGATACATTAAAATGGCTAGCCCAGGGGCCTAACTTTGATGTCATATGCTGGAGTGGGTACGATATCAATAAGTTTTCCTTCTATACAAAGTCCCAGGATGACAAAAGTACTATGCAAAATAGTGGGGTTATGGTCGTCGCTGAGTCCATGCATTTCTCTAGTTCGAAAGATAAAAACCATGTTATGGCATCAGTTTCATACTTTGGAATCATTGAAGAGATATGGGAGGTTGATTACACGAAGTTTAGAGTACCTGTTTTTAAATGTCAGTGGGTCGACAGTAACAATGGTGTGCAAACTGATGAGTTAGGATTCAAATTGGTGGACCTTAATAAGGTAGGTAATAAAGAGGAGCCTTTCATCATGGCATCCCAAGCAAAACAAGCGTTTTATATCCGTGATCCTTCTAACAAAAGGTGGTCAGTGGTTCTCCAGGGAAAAAACATGTATAATGGTAGTGAGGGAAATCACGATTCAACTCTTGATATTTCTGATACTCATTCTTTCTCAACACGAGTGCCTAATTTCAATGAGGAAAATGAAGTGGATGATGTACATGCTACTCGTAATGATCACCAAGAAGGGTTATGGGAGAACTTTACTAATTGACCACAAAGTAAGTTTAGTTTGATATTACCATCAAGTTTGGCATATTATATGTTTATGTTGATATTTATAAGTTATGTTTATGTATGTTGATCGATATTTATAAGTTATGTTTGATATTTATCCTGACATACTAACAAGTTTTTTTTTTGTTTAAACAGGTATACATGGCTGATCGTGAGGATATCCCTCCTTCATGCAGCGGGTCGGAGACCCCATCTACTGGTAGAAAGGGTAGACGTGCCACACGAATGAGGAATTTGACTGCCAACCGTGGTTCAAATCAAAGGATAAGAGTAGACTTTGATAATAACCTCAATCCTATTGGGCCAATGGCAGATCAGTTTAACAGTTTTGTGGCGACCCTTACTAGGAACAGGCCTAGTATACTCATTGATATGTGGAAAGATGTACCGGCGGACGTGAAGGATCAGATATGGGAGAGTATTCTGGTATCTATACTTCTACGTCCTGTGTTTGTCTGTATCTACTTTATTTTTATCTTAATAATATCATACAGTAATTCGTTGATTCTTTTGGTCTTAATGTAGTTGACCTTTGACATATCGGATACGTACGTTATGAAGAAGCGTTTGCTAAAGTATGCTGGAGAGCGTTGGAGGGCTTTTAAGGCCGACCTGGGCAGATACTATGTATTCAATCCAAAAAGTAAAAAGAACCCACTTGAGGTGTATCCGTTTCTTGACAAGGCGACGTGGGATCGCTTTGTTGTTGAGTCGACATGATCCCGACTTTCAAGGTTAACTTATTTGATTTGTCTCTAAATTTATGTAATTGCATTAATTTTATTTACTTATGTAATTTAATTGTCTTCTATTTATAACAGGAGAAGAGGAAAAAGGGGCAGAAAAACCAAAGCAAGAATGTCTACCCCCATGTCATGTCTCGTGGGGATATAAAAAGCTTGTTCAGAAAATGGTTGAAGGGGAAAAGAAAGCAAGTCAGGAAGCAGCATCTCAGGCGGATCCTAATGCTGAAAATCATCCAGAGGTTGTTGATCCACCTCCACCCCCACGCCATCGTAAATAGAAGAGGGCCCAACAAAGAAAAACGGGACAATATACATCTGAGGAGGCCCGCCAAGTAGCTGAGAAGATTGTAAGTATAGTTTGAATTGTAATTGTCATTTTAAGATTGTTACCGAATTGTAATGTGACCTGATATTTTATGTGATAGGATGCCTTGGATGATCAGCTAACCCAAGGAACCTTTGTTCCTAGAGGACGCGATGATATCTTAGCTGCTGCCATCGGTAAACCAGACCACCCGGGCCGTGTCATTGGTGTTGGATGGGGAGTCGGCATTCGTCAATACCATGGTTCATCTTCACACCAATGCCACAGGGATGTTGATGCAGATAGAGCACGGCTAAAACAGAAGATTGCAGCTGAGCTTCGACAGGAGATGGCCGAGCAGTTTGCCCAGCAGATGGCAATATTGACTTCTATGTCCCAGCAGATGACAGCCGGTGTCCAACCCTCTGTCCATGTGAGCACTAAGGGGTCATGTGATCCTCCTCATCATCCTGAAAATGATGATGATGGTGATGATGATGATGATGATGATGATGACGACCCTGATAGGTGTGATCTGTATGTTGATGATCATCATGATCGCCGCTTAGTGGCATTGGGTAGGGCACATAATAACTTAGGTAATACCATACACCATCGTTTATTACCGGATGATCAGCTGAGGGTCGTTGTTGAGATTATTCGAGATGCTGATGCTCGAGTCCCTGTGCCCACTGAGGAGGTTCAAACAGTGGGTCAGGCCCCCGGTAACTTCATCCTCTGGCCAAGAAGACTGGTCAGCTTTCTTGTTGCATCTGAGGTATTCGGTTAGTTGTGTTTTTCTATATTCATAGTTGAAATAATTTATTATTGTTTAAAGATAATGCTTTATTTTTATTCGTTATAGGATGTTGGAAATGATATTGTGCCTAAAAGGTCGGATCTAGGAAGACCAGAGATGTCTGCTCCTGCCAAGGTATTCATTTGACCATTTAGTTAATAACGAATTAAATAACTTAATTATCCGTGATTACTAATATATATCTATGTTGTTTAGGGGATCGACAAAGGGGCACCTGGCCATGGTGATGTTTTTAAAGTTCTGGCTATACAGGTTGTCACCATGGAGAATGACGCAGCCTTGGTAAGGTTGGAACATGATGCCAACCCTGGTGATGAACTGTATATCCCAAAGAAGGAACTTATGGAGATGGTACTCAATAAAGAAATGGCTAGTTCTGCACACATATCGTTATGGTGCACGTAAGTACATTTTATTTATAAGTTAAGTAATTAATTTTTAAATACTATGATAATTAACATGTTTTTCCAATATATTAGGTATCTGCATCGTATGTTAGTCGATCAGGGTAACCTCGCCCTTTATGGGTTCATTGACCCCATGTTCATTCAGGGTGATGTTCTCCTAGCATCAGAAGACCCGGTCACTACCATACGTGATATACTTGCCCGAGACGATCATCAATTCTATCTTGCGCCTTATCTCAATAAGTAAGTACCGGTTATTTAAGTATAACTATATATGACTTAGTCACTAACTGTTCCGCAAATACAGCCAGCATTGGCAACTGTTGCTCTTGTACCCTAGGATGAACGTCGTGGTCTTCTTCTGCTCATTGGGAAATAAGCCGGCGAATCAACTGAAGACGATCATCGAAACGTAAGCATTAAAATACTTTATAATCAGTAATGCAGTTGTTTTAATTATCTGAAATCTATTAGATATACTTTAATTAATGTTTTTGTCATGATAGGTCTATTAATGCAACCCACATGTTGCGTGGTGAAAGGCGTACTCGGGCTATCAGATGGATTATTCCTAGCGTAAGATATTTATTAGTTCAAATGCATCAAATGCAGTGGGTACAATAATTGATTTCTATTTTATTTAATTCCTCATATTCTAATTGGGTTTCATTTGTACGTAGTCACGTATACAACGTGGATCATGGGAATGTGGCTACTATGTGATGCAGTGGATGTTGGAAATTATCTCCTCCAGGATCACTGAAAGATGGCACGAGGTAAAATGTTAATTGACACAATTAGAAGTAATAGTATAGATTTGTTATATGTTTTATGTTAGTTTATTACTTAAAAGATATAATCTTTTGTCCAATTAAACTTGCAGATATTCAACAATCCAACTCCATTATCTGATTCCGACATCAACAACATAAAGAGGCGTTGGGCAACTTTCTTTCTTGAAGTGTACCAACCATAGTTTGTATATATGTAGTTAGTTTAAAAACTTATCATGTACTAGCTATAGTGTACTTTTGACTGATCATATGTATTTTGATATGAAATCTATAATATATCATGTAGCTTTTTGGTTTCTAATTATTTTTGTTGTCTGAATGTAATTGAACGTACATATATATGTATTGTTCGTAGTAAATTCAATATATATTAGTTGTGTTGAGAATATTTACAGTATGTTATTCTGGTATATATTGATTTGCATTACTGAAACAGGGGGAAAGGAATGATAGAAATGTAAATAACAGGGAAAAAAAATGAGACTTTACACATCGGTTTTTTTAAAACCGATGTGGAAATTTCACTTTCCACATCGGTTTTCATTAAAACCGATGTGGAAAGTGAAATTTCCCAATAGGATACCAATTGACAAATTAATTTTCCACATCGGTTAAGAGGAAACCGCTGTATAAAATATTATAAACATCGGTTTTAAAACCGATGTGTAAAGTGGCAATAAACCACATCGGTCGTTTCAACATCAGTTTGAAAACCGATGTGAAAAGCCAAAAATAACCGATGTGGAATCCCTTTTCTGCACTAGTGACATCAATAGTTGTCTTTGATTTTCGCAGATCGTGGTCTTAGAGGTGTGGTGCTTAGGAATGGAACCATGCTCTTTGACGGTGGTGGTGGTGGATGAAGGTGGAGATGAATCGTTTTCTTCAACGATTCTCTTTAAAAATGGTGGATTCTGATTTGCAAAATAAAAAAGAGAAATTGAATGAGCTTTAATTTTTTTTTTTTTTACAACAAGGTCCTTTGAATCAAAAGTTAAAATCAAAAATTGATTGAGGGTTTTTATATAAAAAGGGAAGTTTATCCAATGTAGATATGATATGAACAATTTAATTGATGGAATGTCTTTTGATTGGGCCATCTAGGTTGGATAAAAGTTACCCAAAAATTATTACGGGTTTGAGAGAATTCACTATAAAAATAATGTAAAATAAAAAAAAACATAAAAATTGTTTGTGGGACCCATGCAGCCACCACGTGTCTAGCAGTGGCTTGTCCACGGTGAAAAGTCGATCCGGCCATTAGTGTATTATGGATTACTACTTTGTTTTCATTTTGTTTCTTGTTTTTAAAATCTGTTTTCAGTATTTTCTTTACAAATTTCTGAAAATAGGAAACATAATGAAAACAAGGTAACAATTTCTTAATTATTTATAAAAACTCGAAAATGAAAACAAAACAAATAATCCTCTAGCATCACATTCATCTAAAAGAGTCTCTATTATTTGATGGATTTCATATGAGACCATGTATTTTGGTGGGTCTCACATGAAATCTATACAATGACAAAGATTGTGATTAAGAGAAATGTGATAAAAGTGTTTTATAAAAAAAAAGAAGAAGAAGAAGAAGGAGTATGATAAAAGTGTGTTCTTGTTTTTTTTTTCTTCTTCTACAATTTATCCAAATGTACAATACTCTCATGACTTTATATGTGAATTAACCCAAGGAGAGTGTCCTTGTTTTGTTTAGGTCTTACTTACTATAAATTGGCATGGAAAATCGAATTCACCATTTCTTTACTGAAACGGTAGAATATTCATTAAAACGATTATAAATGACATTTTATATTCGATTGTAAGTCTTTCAATAAATGGATGGCACGAGCCATTATATTAAGGAAATTTCGACGATGCCTTGGTTAATTTAGTTGTATTGATACAGTTTTGATATGAACCAATAGATAAAAGAGAATATTTAATGAATCATTTATTATTCAATATACCAATCTTCTTCATTTACAATTATGTCTTTTTTTATTAGTAGAATTTAAATTAAACAAATATTATTATTTCGCACAGTACTCGAGGCGCTCACGTGCGCTCCACGATGATCCAACACACATGTTCGTTCCACATCAAATTTGCAAAACTTACATTTGCAAGGGATCGAACCCCACACATGAATGTTTGATGCAAACCAGTTTATTGCTGGGCTAAGCAATTATTGGTAGTAATGCTTGAAAATATTATATATATATATATATATATATATATATATATATATATATATATATATATATATTACATATTTAACATATATAAGTTTATCCGGTTCAACCAATGAATCACTCACATAATCATATTATCTTCTAAAAAAATAAATATTTAAAAATTAGAATTAGCTTCCAAAAAATGTGATAGATAATAATATTTAATCCCAGTATACTCTATCGGGTCCACGATATAAGAAACAAAACCCTAAAACACACGGACTAAGGAAATGTATTGGAATGAGTTAATTGTAATTAATACTCATAAATTTCCAAAAATACCCCTTCTAATTTTAATTAATATTTTGATGGCTTATAATTAATGATAGTAATTAATAAGTGCAATATTGAAAATTAATATTTAATATGTGTGAAAATTGATGCATATTTCTTATATTGTGGATCAAAAAAATGACTCATTTGTTTCTTATATTGTGGACCGGAGGGACTAATATTTTTAATGGTTTATGCATTGAAAAATGACCCTGACAATGTCATATTTTGTTTACCAAATCGCTCGACCATAGCTAGTAGGCATGGCAATAAAACCTGAACCCGTTAGTACCAACCTGGACCCGTCCCGACTTTGACGGGGAAAACCCGACCCGACTTGGGATGGGGGCGGGGATGGGAATACAAATACTCGCCCCAAACTCGAACCCATCCTATTATTTATGTAATTATAATAATATTCACATATATCTATGTATGGTACTGGATTTGTTTTGATGGAAGATTCCATTCTGTGTAAAATAGTAATTTTAAAAAAAAATTACATAACACTTGACCGTGCTTTTATATATTTTCTAGTGAGTTCATTTCCTTCGCCTCCAGTTTAAAGTTCAAAGGCAGAAATTAATCACATAAGTGTTTTTAAAAAAAAATGAAAAAGAAATAAATTATACCCTTCTCTTGTCTATTTTGCTTCAAAATTGTAATGATTAATTAATAGAGTCTAGGAAGTTGGCGGAGAGGCTCATGATTGTGACTTTGCATTATATAGAGTAAGTAGTCAATTTACTCCTTGAAATTGCGACTTAGTATCAAGTTGGCCACTGAATTAAGAAAATTACCAACTTAGTCCCTGAAATTGCAAACCGTGATTCAAAATGGTCCCTCCGTTAACTGTCGTCCCCTAACACCGTGAAGAGTGCTTATGTGGCACGTTAAGTGCCCTGCTGGACCCCCATCTCATCATCCACCTTCCTCCACGTCAGAAACACAATTTCAGGGATTTAGTTGAAATTCCAGGGACTAAATTGAATCTGGCTTGGGTTTTAATTTGAGTTTCATCTTCTTCCCCCACCATTCTCCAATGGCTCTTTCTGGTTCCCCCCTTTGCTCTGCTCCCTCCTCCTCTGTTCCGCTTCATTCTCTTCATCCCTCCATCCCATTTTTTGTTGCAACCGAAGACGAAAATGAGAAAAGGGGGTAATGGGTCTTCCCTAGGAAGCTGAAGAGGTCTTACCCAACTTTCACATGTTCAAGATGTGGAATTGAAGGTCACAATAGCAAAGGATGCATGAACATAGGAGTTGCCCAATTACCTAATTCCAGGAGATCAGGTCAACAACAAGAGGAACCAGTAACTGAGATACCTCTCCCCCAACCTTGAATCTGCCAGCATTTGGAGTTGTGATGCAACTTTGATTTAAATTGCACCCCTTTCCTCATTTTCGTCTTGATTCACATAAAGAAAAAGGGATAGATGGATGAAGAGAATGAAGAAGAACAGAGGAGGAGGGAGCAGAGCAAAGAGGAGAACCAGAAAAGGCCATTGGAGAAGGGTGGGGGAAGAAGATGAAACCCAAATTAAAATCCTAGCCAGTTTCAATTTAGTCCCTGAAATTTCAACTAAGCCCATGAAATTGTGTTTCTGACAAGGTGGATGATGAGATGGGGGTCCAGCAAGACACTTAACGTGCCACATAAGCACCCTTCACGACGTTAGGGGACGGCAGTTAACGGAGGGACCATTTTGAATCACGATTTGCAATTTTAGGGACTAAGTTGGTAATTTTCTTAATTCAGGGACCAACTTGATACTAAGTCGCAATTTCTTGATTATTTACTCGCATTATATAGTTTGTAGCAGTCTCTCACGCTTGTGTGCTCGAATGTGTTCTTCAACTTTGCTTGGAAGAAAACATTAAACGTGTGTCACCCATGCATGCATGCATGTTCAGGAAGCCCTATCCTTTGAAGATTTTATTTAACTGAGGCTAATATGTATAGAAGCTAGTGGAAAATTCGCATGCCTAATTTGCCTATCATTCATTACTATTAGAGTGTAATTCAAATGGTAGTTAGAGTTAGAGTTAGTTACATGAAAGTTAGAGTTGTTAGTGAATTAGTTGGAGTAACTAACTATGTGAAGCTATGCCATGTAAGTGTATAAATAGATATGATTAGTGAATGTAAGTGCAAGTGAAGTGAATGTGAATTAGTGTAGAGAAGTGCAAGTGATATACAAAATTTCTCTCTATATTCTCTCTCTATTCCTTCTCAATTTCTCTATTGTGTTAGTGTGTGTGTGAAGCATTGTGAGCTTCTTGCCCCAACAATTACCAACCAAATTGGATGAAGCTGAGTATACGAACTGATAATTATAGGAGCATTTCCCACTTTCCTGAACTTAATTATGAAGCTATAGGTTGAAGAACTTCGTTTCATTTTATCTAGTGGAAGTAACCGCCATAACAGTGGCTATCCAAATAATCAATTATCGATATTCCCTCACTATCTGCTGAACACTTATTTATCAAATAACGTCCCTTAGCGGTTAAAGTATAATGAGCAAAAACCATTAAACCAATCAATGCACGGCCTAATGAGTCTCTCTTCTAATTTCATGAGTGCCACAGCATTACGTTCTTCTTAACGCACAGCTGAAATCAAAATCAAAATTCTAATGTGAAACTTACTATTACTATTATATATTTCACACAACTTTGTAAAACTTCATAGATCAGACCCCTGCATCCATGGCGCATAACAAGCTAGCTCTTGGATAAAGAATACGTGGAACCAAATTGAAGATTTCGTACTCTAAGTCTAAAGTTAATCAGGGAAGATTAGTAGACATAATCATATTGCGTGTTCATAATGTGACAAACGGATCAAAGGATCCTAACTAAAACCAATGCTTTGCTAAAGATAAAAATCTTCCAAATGCACAAAAGGGTCCATAATGAACTCTTTATTAACAACTCATCATGAACAAGAGATTAAGTTCGAACTTGGAAGAAGTTTTGTTTTATTTTCACGAGTTTTTCTGCGGTTGTTAATTAGTTAAAACATTTAAAATAGGAAGTTTTAATGAAAAATACTAAAGTAGTAATATATATGGAAGGTCTTACTAACGAATGACTTAGAGATATTGATTAAGGATGTCAATAAAAATAAGTTTTTATTGGAAAATGAAAATAACACTTATCAAAATATTGAATACATCATTTTCCATTAAAAACTTCCTATATAAAATTAAAAAGGTTAAAGTAATATTTTGGTCCCTATACGTGACATGAATTCTCGATTTGGTCCCTATACATAAAAAATTATTAAAATGATCCCTATACGTACAAAAAGTCCCCATTTGGTCCTTGTCGTACAAAATTTTAGGGACTGATTTCATAATTTTTTGCTTGTATAGGGACCAAACGGGTAACGTATAGGAACCAAATGGAGATTTCTGTATGTATAGGGATCATTTTAATAATTTTTTATGTATAGGGACCAAATACAGAATTCGTGTCACGTATAGAGACCAAAATATTACTTTAACCAATTAAAAAACTAATTTTCATTAAAAACCTCTTATTCTAAAGTCTTTTCAGTAACTTTTTTGATTCTGTGTTTATAACACGTTTTATATGAATTAATTGAATTGAATTGAATCCAACGGCTGAGATGGATCACGACACTTGGATATATCTTGATAATTAATAATTTGATCTTGTAACCGCACACTTAACCATTGCATTAAAAAGCATTCACGCATAGAAGGCAGCGCATACATTCTCCAAGTTTAGTCACAATGATTCACAGTCATCATCATCATGCATCCGTATTTCGTATATATAGCTACCTACTTCCTTATTTCGTATCTCACACTAGGTCGACCCTTCTTCACCCTCCATCAAGTACAACTTGAAAGGAATCCTAGCTAGCTTTTTCTATATACTTCTTCAGCATCTTTTCTCTCTATGGAGACTCAACCACTTATGGTTTGGCAATCTTCAGATGAAAACCCATTTCCATTTAAGTGTCAATTTTCTTCATTTGATGACCACAGGTAAATCATGAAACTTGTGTTATGTTAATGTATCTCTTTTTTCGTCTTACACAGAATATTGATACTACGACCATTGTCTTCACTTTTTCACTGTAATATTTTTTTCTCAGCGGAAATGTTAATGGGTATTCTGCACTGGATTGGCCACACCAATTTCCCATACAAGATGATAGCCATCTTGAGGATGCCCCTAATATCGACTCTATTTACTATACAGATCCTTTATATGAAACTTTTAGAATCGAACCTTTATCAACTGTAAAAGGTTATCAGCATGAGTTTTTGTTTCCCAATATATACTACTAATACATACTGCACTGTACTTGTACTTATTCAGATACTGGTTTATCTTGTCAATGTTACTGCAGATTATGATTTTAATGATATTATAGAAGGGTTTTCTATCTGGAATGAAATCGACGCCGAGTTTGAAAAGGATTTTCTCTCTATGGAGACTCAACCACTTATGGTTTGGCAATCTTCAGATGAAAACCCATTTCCATTTAAGTGCCAATTTTCTTCATTTGATGACCACAGGTAAATCATGAAACTTGTGTTATGTTAATGTATCTCTTTTTTCGTCTTACACAGAATATTGATACTACGACCATTGTCTTCACTTTTTCACTGTAATATTTTTTTCTCAGCGGAAATGTTAATGGGTATTTTGCACTGGATTGGCCACACCAATTTCCCATACAAGATGATAGCCATCTTGAGGATGCCCCTAATATCGACTCTA